>JAOTRH010460553.1:0-28644 GCA_034768845.1 Heliamphora exappendiculata | reverse complement strand
ATCAACATAAATGACTAGAAATGCCACTTTATGCCCATCGCGCTTTCAGTACACGCAATACTCGATAGGACACTAATCAAAGCCAAAGCATTTAATCGCCTAGTCGAATCTAATGTTCCAAGATCTTGATGCTTGCTTAAGCCCATAAATGGATTTCTTAAGCTTGCACATCATATGCTCCTGACCCTTTGCTATGAACCCGTCAGGCTGCATCATATAGATGCTCTCATCAAGACTCCCGTTAAGGAATGAAGTCTTGACGTCCATTTGTCTAATCTCGTAATCGAGATGAGTAGCAATAGATAAGAGAATTCGAAGGGATTTAAGCATAGCCACCGGCGAATAGGTTTTCTCATAAACGAACCCTTCTTTCTGAGTAAACCCCTTCGCAACAAACCTAGCTTTAAAGGTTTCTACCTTCCCGTCCACTCCTCTCTTTTTCTTGAAGATCATCCATTTGCACCCCATGGATTTTATCCCATCAAATGGATCCACAAGCTCCCAGACCTTATTAGAGTACATAGACTCTATCTCAGATTTCATAGCCTTTTGCCATAATTTTGCATCTTTGTCTTGCAGTGCATATTTATAGTTTTTGGGTTCGGTATCATGTTCTTCTGGAATCTTGTCGTAAGACTCTCCCAAGAACATGAACCTCTCGGGTTGACGAACAACCCTCCCACTATGACGAAACTCCTACTGTGTACTCACGATAGATGGTATCTCATTCCGTTCATTAGGTATATTTTTTGGTTGTACCAAGTTTTCCTTCCTCACCTCTTCAAGAACAATTTGTGACCGGGGTTTGTGATTTATTACATAATCCTCTTCTGAGAAAATTGCATTTGTGTTAACAAATACCTTCTGACTCTTAGGATCATAAAATAAATCACCTTTAGTTCCTTTAGGGTATCCTACAATGAAACAGACATTTGTCTTTCGTTCCGCCATACTTGCATCTCCCACCAACACGTGTACTGGACAACCCCATATCCGAAAGTGTTTAAGACTTGGCTTACGCCCAATCCATAACTCCAAAGAGGTTCTTGGAATTGCCTTAGTAGGTACCAAATTCGGAATATATGCTGCCGTTTCTAATGCATACTTCCAAAACGAATGTGGAAAATCCGAATAACACATCATGGACCTCACCATCTCCTTAAGGGACATATTCCTCCTTTCTGCTATACCATTCTGCTGAGGCATACCTGGTGCAGATAACTGGCATGTAATCCCATATTTTGATAAGTACTCTTAGTTTTAATAGAGATCAAGTTTTAATATTAAGATATGGCCTTTATGTACCTTCCATTAGAAGAAACTTTGTTTCTGTTTCTAGATTGGTTAAAGACGGATATTTGATTTATTTTAATAACTCTATGGTTATTAAGGATAATAAATAATTTATTTGCTCCGGTATATTGGTGGATGATCTTTATGTTATTATTCTTATCTCTCCTACACTACAACTGAATGAATTAAATAATACATATAATTAACAATTTAAGAGAAATGAACCTTCTTTACTGAACCAAGCGTATTTTTGGCACTTACACCTAAGTTATGTTAATTTAAAAAGGATAAATAGACTAGTTGAAGATGAACATTTGAGATCATTGAAAGTGGATGCACTTTTAGTCTGTGAATCTTGCTTGGAGGGTAAAATGACCAACAAGCCGGTTTTGACTAAAGGCTATTGAGTTAAAGAACCATTAGAACTTGTTCATTTTGACTTATGTAGACTTATGACTATCCGTGCTAGAGGAGGCTTTGAGTATTTTATCATTTTTATTGATGATTACTCAAGGTATGAATACATTTCTTTGATGCACTGTAAGTCCGAATATTTTGAGAAATTTAAAGTATTTAAGGCGAAAGCAGAGAAGCGTCTAGGAAAATATATCAAGACACTTCGGTCTAACCGTGATGGCGAGTACCACTTTGGAGAGTTTAGGGATTATTTGTCAGATGAGGGGTTTACATTCCAGTTGACTACATCGAGCACTCCACAGCAGAATGGAGTAGTAAAAAGAAGGAATACGACTTTTATGGAGATGGTGAGGACTATAATGAGTTATTCAGACTTACCCAATTCGTTTTGGCGATTTGCATTAGAGACAGCATCTTATATTATGAACTTGGTACCTTTTAAGTCAATACCTTATACTCTGACAGAATTGTGAACTGGGCGCAGGCCTAGTCTAAGACATATTCAGATTTGGGGGTGTCCAGCACACGTGCTGAAAGGGAACACAGATAAGTTAGAACATATGACGGAAGTCCATTTCTTTGTTGGATATCCCAAGGAAATGCAGGGTAGTTTATAATCCTAAAGATCAGAAGGTCATTGTCACTGCCAATGCCCGATTCTTGGAAGATGATTATGTAATAGACCATAAGCCCAAGAGTAAAAATGTTCTGAAAGAGCTAAGGGAAAATACCAATAGTACAGTAGAAGCGGCACAGGAAAGTGTCATCGATATCCCATTGCATCGTCGTAGTGGGAGGATTACCGGGACACGTGCACATCTTGAATCAGATCAGGGTGCTACCATTAACATGCCGATTTCACAACCAGAGGAGCATATAGGTAATGGTGCATAAGGTTTAGAATCAACACAGCGTGTCACTGCTAGTACACAGATGCAGGTAGTGCCTCATTGTAATAGGAGGGTTGTTCATCAACCCGATTGGTATATGTTCTTGAGAGAATCTTTTGATAAAATCACAAAAAAACTAGATGCTGAACCCTGTAACTACAACGAAGCAGTCCAAGATAAAGATGCATAGTTATGGCAAAGGGCTATGAATTTAAAGATGGAGTTTATGTACTCCAATCTGGTCTGAGAACTTGTAGAACCACCTGAAGGGATAAATCCCATCGGATGCAAGTGGATTTATAAGAGGAAGAGACGAGCAGATGGGAAGGTTCAAAGCTAAGCTTGTTGCAAAATGGTTTACTCAGAAAAAAGAGATCGACTATGAGGAAACCTTTTCGCCGGTAGCCATGCTTAAGTCTATTCAAATTCTCTTATCCATTGCGGCTTATTTCAATTACAAAATTTGGCAAATAGACGTCAAAACAGCTTTTTTTAATAGAAGTCTTGACGAATGTATCTATATGGTACCACCAAACGATTTCATAATAAAGAGCCAGGAGCACATGTTGTGCAAGCTTAAGAGATCTATTTATGGACTTAAGCAGACATCTAAATCTTGGAACACTCGGTTTGATCAAGTGATTAAGTCTTACGATTTTAATTAAAGTCCTGACGAGTCCTGTGTGTACAAGAAGTGTCATGGAAGCGTGGTGGTATTTCTAGTACTTTATGTGGATGATATCTTGCTTATCGAAAATGATGTGGGGGTGTTATTTTTAGTGAAGGTTTGGTTATCCAACCAGTTTGATATAAAATACTTGGGAGAATCCGGCCACATTCTCAAGATCAAGCTTGTGCGAGATCAAAAACAGAGGATGTTGGGCTTATCACAAGCTACTTATATCGATACAGTCCTTACTCGTTTTAGTATGCAGAATTCCAAGAAAGGGTTTCTCTATTTCAGGCATAGAATCACTCAATCCAAGGATCAATGTCTTAAGACACCTAATGAGGTGGAGAAGTTAAAGGCGATTTCTTATACTTTGATAGTAGGAAGCCTCATGTATGATATGCTTTGCACTAGACCCGACATTTGTTTTGTCGTTGGCGTGGTTAGTAAATATTAGTCTAATCTGGGGTAGAAGCATTGGATAGCGGTAAAATATATAATTAAGTACCTGAAAAGAACTAGGGATTATATGTTAGTTTACCAGGCAGATGGTCTAGTACCTTTGGGGTACGCAGACTCGGATATTCAGTCACATAAGGATTCTTGAAAACTTACCTCGGGATATATGTTTACCTTGGAGGTAGAATACATCAAGAGTAAATATCACATGATATAAGAGATCGTATAGAGTGGTGATGTAGCCATGGCCAAGATTGCATCAGGAGGAAACCTTGTAGATCATTTTACAAAGAGCATACCGGTTAAGACTTTTGACAGTCATGTAGAGGATGTGGAAATCAGATGTATGGCAACATGATTTTGAGAATAAGTGAGAGATTATTAGGGTTGTATACTAAAAATCACAATTTTAGTTTTAGAATTTTATTTTATTTTTTTAATAAAATTAGTTTTTTTATTTTATGAGAATCTTAATTAGCAATTTATGCGTTTTATTATTTATTTAATATCACGCATGAATGGCTTTTATTTTACATCGTATTTAATATGGTGTGTAGAGTTTGGCTTGCACACGGAAGACCAGATTAAAGGTTCTTGTGGAATATAAGTTTTTGGTTCACAATTTAGATGGAATTAGATAAACCATCGATACGACTGTAGTACAGAATTTTAGTAGACCTGTCTTGGTTACAGGGAATAGATAATAGTGTCGTCTATTGTTCCAACGCACTGTGCTAGTACACTTTGTGTGTATTGGACAGGATCACGTTTGGTAATTAATTTTATACTGACTTTATAAATTAATTTACACCCTATGGTTATTATGATTGCTTATACTCTTAATCCTAAAATAATTATTATTTGCGTATATTTAATATTCGTTGTTTTGATTCATTAGAGGGTGCGATCTTGTATAGGTCTATAATCCTGGTGAGTTGGATAACGATATTAATTATATGGTGAATATTAATTATTAACGAAATCTATGTCCCGAAAAATCGATATTGACGATACCCCCTTAAGAAAGCTTATAAGTTTTAATCGAGCCAAACTCTGCAGGTGGAACTAATTATCCGGTAGTCAAATAAGTTAAGCAGAAGGTCTTAAGGAATTTTTTAAAAAGCCGGTTAAATATAATTGTCAGTAATTTAATTTAATCGGCAGGTATCGAGAATCTTAACGTGGGAGAATAAATAAGCATTTAATAACAGGAGCTCGAATATTCGGTTTTGAGAATATGATTGGGAGTCCAATTATAATTCTTTAGTAGATTTAATTATTATTAATGTTTTTATGAAATTGCATCTGGGTTGAGATTTTTTTTCATAATTATATTGGAAACCTAAGTCATATTTACTCTACAGGTCTCTACTGTAGCCTATTTATATGCTGTTAT
Source organism: Heliamphora exappendiculata (assembly GCA_034768845.1). NCBI lineage: Eukaryota > Viridiplantae > Streptophyta > Magnoliopsida > Ericales > Sarraceniaceae > Heliamphora > Heliamphora exappendiculata. The sequence goes on along the minus strand of JAOTRH010460553.1, from coordinate 23,519 downwards.
AAAACCTGATGCAAAATTCATAATATTCAGTCAGTGATTAGGTGGCTATGGTTTCTATGTTATTTGAAAATCTTAAGCCTAATCAAGAAGGTTTTGAAAACACGATAGATCAATGCCCACACTTTATTTGTATTTAGAATTCAAAAATATAGCAGAAGACTTGTGTCAGAGTTTTGACTAAAAGTCAAAAATTGTAGTGGATCGTTGACTTAAAAATGTTGCAGCAACTGAAATCATCCAATCAGATTTCAAAAGGTATAATCATAAAACTAACTTTAGGAGTATTACCAGATTTTATTTTGATTGTTCGATATCAAAAGTTTTAATTTGGAGCCTGTTTCGGTGTTTGCCCGTCCGAATATTTTTTTGACTAAAATTAGAGACATAATGTTAAGTTCTTAATAGTTTTCCCCAACAAAAATGGCTCTTTTCCCAATTGAGCACAAGATTCGTCTCCATAGATCGTTTGAGTACTTTTGTCAAATCTTGGAGACAATTCAAATGAGGACCAAAAAACTGAGAAGTCATCTATGAAAACTTTTAGAAATTTCTCGACCATGTCGAAGAAGATAGCCATCATGCACCTTTAGAAAGTCGCTGGTGCATTACACAAACCACAAACCAAATGGCATACGCCAGTAGGTGAATGTGCCAAATAGATAGGTGAAGGTCGTCTTCTCCAAGTCTTTGGGGTAAATGGGTACCTGGTTATACCCAGAGTAATCATCTAGGAAGCAAAATAAACTTTGACCCGCTAGACGTTCTAAGATTTGGTCAATGAAGGGCAGCAAGAAATGATCTTTCCTAGTGGCAACGTTCAACTTACGATAATCAACACATACCCGCCATCCTGTCGTGGTGCAAGTGAGTATTAACTCTCCTTTGTCATTTTGCACGATCGTGAGCTCAAATTTCTTAGGAACGACTTGGGTTGGGCTCACCCACTTACTGTTAGAGATGCGGTAAATGATACCCACATCGAGTAATTTTACAACCTCTTTTAGAACAACCTCTTTCATGTTTGGGTTGAGTCTCCACTGCATTTCTCGAGTTGGTTTTGCATAATCTTCACAGTAGATGTGATGCATACAGATGGAGGGGTCAATCCCTTTCAAGTTGGCGACTGACCACCCTATGACTTCTTTATGGTTTTTCAAAACCTCGACAAGTTGAGTCTCCTGGTCGGGAGTCAAATTAGAGGCAATGATGGTAGGGGAATCTATAGAGGGCAAAAAAAGGATGGTGGATAGTGGTGGCAGGGGCTCCAATCGAGACCTCCATGGTGGAGTGTCAAGAGAGGCAGCAGACTCGGGAAGGGAATTGACCTCACTCATAGACTGCTCGACATCGAACGTGTCGGCTCCAAAGTGTGCCAAACATGTCTCTAAAGGGTCGTTACCGAATATATAGAGTAGCATTGATTCTGTGGCCTCTTTGACCACGTCAACAGCGAAACAGTCGGAGTTCTGAGAGAGCTACTGAGAGGCATGAAAGATGTTCAAGCATAATTTCATATTTCTAAAAGAGACATCCATCACTCTTGTTTAGCAATTAATACATGTGCTGGCCGTGGCCAAGAAAGGTATGTCGAGGCTGATAGGTGTTTGTCGTCTAAGCAGTAGGTCGGGTTTGGTGTCGAGGACAATGAAGTTGACAGGGAAAAGGAACTTGTCAACTTTGACAAGTACGTCCTCCATAACTTCGTGAGGTACTTTAATGGACCGGTCGTGTCACGCCCCAAAATACGGGCCATGTGAACCACCCTAAAAAAACTCAGTTTGAGATACTAAGATCCATCAAAACAACCTAAACCCAATTAGGTCCCAGAATATAAACGAAAGTAAACTTAAAACCTTTGAAAAATGCACATCCAAGGGTTTATTTTATGTAAAAAGAGACCCAAAAGAATAAGATCGAGGTCCCCAGGAGCCAAGGTTTAAAAACAAAACAATCAAATTTTTTAATTTTTACTCAAGCAGCTCGAGTAGTCATTGCCTGCATGCTACTTGACTACGCACGTCACAAAACAATTTTCCTTCCTTAAAATCATGAGCTTTCATATAATCCACTAACACCCAACAGTTCAATAATCATACATAACACGTTACGTTCCAACTAGGTTTCCACAACCTTCGATGTTTTCCATACACTTTGCACTCTTTTACGGCCTTTTACAGAGGGACAAGTACTAACCCAATTATGTAAATTCTTTACGGTCTTTCACCGCATGACCAACTTCAGCCCCAATTATGCAACCCTTTACGGTGTTTCACCACAGAACAAGTACCTGCCCAATTAAACAATTCTTTACAATCTTTCACCGCAAGAGCAATTGAATTCCAATTTCACACACATAGTTGCTATACATTTAGAGAGGCACGCAGCCATACAAAAACATTTAGAGGCACTTATTCATCAACCACACGTTGAAACCACAGCTCAACCCCAAGGGTTAGCTCCAAACCTCCCAAAACTATGTTTTCACAACATATACATAAAATTCTTTCGATTTTTAAAACTCATCCTTTTGAAAATCACGTACACATACATCCACCAACTTTGTAATAAACTATACATTAACCGAACATGATTTTTATCCAACCAAACACGATTTAAATACGAAGTTCGACATTTATAGCATTTTAAAACAAAAAATACATATAATCACATGTAACACGCTTTTAAAGCAAGATAGTCTAGAATCATACTATAGAAAGTTAAAAACTCAAAACTTTAAACATCGGTAAAAAAACTAAAGTCTCCAAAACGAGATTCCATTCGGATGAATGCGAAGCCCATGGCGAGGATATCAACGATCGACTCTTATAAGGCCGAGAACAGAGTTTGAACTATGCCAAAAGCTAGAGAGAAGGCTAAGGGTTTGGTTTTTCTTTCAAAAGAGAGAGGAAGATGCTTGCTCAATAAGATTTGGTTCAAAAATCAAGGCCATGAGCTAGAACTTACACAACCCATGCAGACAGATTGCTCGAGCGATCTAAGGACCGATCGCAAGGTCCTGGCTAAGAAAAAAATGACTTTCTACCATAACGCCCAACAAGGCCGAGATTGAAACCCACATGCACATCTAAGCCAACACATGCATAAAACATATAAAAACATATTTTTCTATAATGATTAAAACAATAATCAACACGCCACATGTATACCTTAGAAAAACAAAAATAATTGGGTCTCACAGATCGGCTAGTTGAAGCGTGACCAGCGTCAGTTTGAGCTCACCAAACCCAAATTGCTCATATACGGAGTAGGAGAGGAGGTTGACACTAGCTCCTAAGTCGAGAAGGGCACGATCAATCGAGTGATCGCCGATGACACATGATATGGTAGGAGTGCTCGGGTTTTTGAGTTTAGGGATGGTGTCATGTCTTATGACAGTACTAACCTGCTCAGTGAGAAGGACTTTCTTCAGAATGTTTGTCCTTGATTTACACTTTTGGGTATAGAGATCCTTTAAAAAATTAGCATAAGAAGGAACTTGCTTTATGGCGTCAAGGAGTGGCAGGTTGATTTTTACTTGCTTGAAAAGATCGAGTATATCATCAATCGCGGCTCCCATTTTACCGAAAGGTGGTAGCATATCAAGGCGAGTGGGAAATGGAGCCCAAAGTTCAAAAGGAGGAGGGACTAGAGCCATCAATGGCTCATGAGAGGATGCAGAAGGAGGTGTTCTATCAGCTGGTGCTGACAGTGGGTGAGGAAAGAGGGTCGGTCTTAGAGCCATCAGATGATTCCGTGTCACGAAGGACTATGGGTAGTGGAGGCTTCTCGGGACGAGTCTCAAGCTCTCGTCCATTCCTCATGATAATGACTACCTATGCCTACTCATGGAAATCACTACTAGAAGCTGGCAGACTTTCTACAGCAAACTGACTCTTAGGGTTGGCTACTGGTTGACTGGGGAGTTTTCTGTCTTCACGGCGGCAACTAGCTGGCCTATTTGTATTTCTAGCTTTCCTAGACTAAGAATGAGAACTCAAAAGTTGGGTCCTCATATCCAATTCTTCCAGGACTTTTAGGACCTTGTCTTTTGTCATGCCCCGAAACATGGGTCACAAGAGAAGTCCAAGAACACCCGTTTTGGGATGCCACAATCCACCAAAATCGCCCACACACAAACGGGTCAAAAATCGTAATGCCAAAACGAGGCCAAAACCTTTATAAAATGCACTACCAAGGGTTTATTCAATATAACTGCCCACAAGGGTAAGGTCACGGTTCCCAAGAGCCAAGCTTTAAAGCAAAATGACCAAATTTTTTTTTTCAAAATCTACTCATACCGCTCGAGCGATTCCTACCAGGACACTATTTTTCTCACCGCTTGCAAAACAACGGAGAGATTGTTTTGACCGCTCGATAAACCGCTCGAGTGGTTCGTCGAGCAGTCCAGCTCTGGACCAACTTTTCAAAATGCAGTTTTTCCCTTCCCAACACTTAATCATTTTCCACATTTTTTGAAAGCTCACAAGGTAAACCATGCCAAAGAAAACCCACCCAAATGAAGTTCTAAAATACTCCCTCAAGACATAAGCATTTATAGAAAGGATAAAACCGCACAAAAGCAAAAAATAACAACCAACCCGAGGTCTCACTCTCAAGATAATAAGACATATATGCGTTTGATATAATCGCTACTAGGCTTACAACACTTGGTTCCTAAACCAAAACGTACAAATCAATACATAATCCAAAAATAAAAGGGAGACTAATAACGATCTTGCGCCACTTTCGGCTCCACTAGTTCATCCTGCGTGGTCAAAAGCACCTAAAAAAGGTTTTCAAATCCCACATCATGAGCCGAAGCCCAATAGGAAAAAGACTAACATGAAATAAAAGCCAAACATGCTGATGCAATTATATATGAATATTTTGACTCACACGAGTCTCAAAAATAGTTTTACATAACTCATAATATTTCACACGTATTACATGCATCTTTACGGGCTTTCACCGAGAGACCAAAATTTGCCCTAATTAATGTATGTTTACGAGCTTTCACTGAGGGACCAAAATCCTCCCCAACTAATGCATCTTTAAACCAGAGTTTGCATGCTCTCAACCATGTACAAATATCACGTTTTACATAGCAACGTCATCCATCTAGTCATGGAGACCAACGAATGTTAAAACAAGGCTCAACCCTAAAGGTTAGCTCCAAACCTCCACATTTAGGTTTTCGCAACCATTTGCATAAATCTTTTCAATTTTCAAAACTTGCCTTTTTGAAAATCACGGACATATAAACGTCCACTAAATTCGAAAATAAACTATAAAAACATTTTTGAAGCCTTTTTGTCCAACTAAACATGGTTCAAGCAGATAAGTCAACCATTCATGAAATTTTAAAATGGTAAAAACGCATAAAGTTTCTACGTAGCACCACTTTACGATATGAGAGTCTAGGATCCTACCTCGTTGAGTTAAAAACTCGATACTTAAAACTCCAACGAAAAACAAAAACATCAAAATGAGATTCTATTCGAATGAACGCGAATCCCTCGGCAAGGAAAACAAGAATCCGCTATCCAATTGCTAAAAAGCAAGCCCGGGCCCTCTAAAAAGCTAGAGAGAAGATGGAGGTTTTGAGTAGAAGAAGCGAAACTTAGCTAGCAAGTTTCATCTCCAAAAAAATATAGCCAAGAGCTGGTATTTGTAGGGCCCACACAGAAAGACCCAATCGAGCGGTCTCGCAAGAAAAGAAAATTTTAGCTTGCTCCATAACGTCCAACAGCTATGGGATTCAACCCCACATGCATTTCTAAGCTATCACATGCATAGCACACATAGAGACATGCTTTCATATAATGATTAAAAATAATTATCATCACATCGAATAAACATTATTAAATTAAAACGAAATCGAGTTTCACAACTCTACCCCCTTAAAGGAATTTCATCCCCAAAATTGAAATTCGCTACAAGGTCAAAAAGGAAATAACTTCGTCGATCGCAATCGATATAAGCACAATAGGTGGTTAGCCAATGCATTCATAGGATGATATCAAACGTGGTCATGTCGAGAATGATGAAATCAAACTCTAAACAACGGCTAGCAACCTCTAACTCACAGGATTTACAAACTTATCTCAACACCACATTCTCACCGACCAGGGTCTCTACACATAGTGTACTACCCAAGGAGTCCATCTCCAACCCCGAAGCAAATGCAAAAGCAAATGAAATAAAGGAATGCGATGCTCCTGTGTCGATAAGAACACTGACCCATGATCTGCACACTAAGAAAGTACCTCTGATCACTGAAGTAATAGCTGCAGCATTAGGCACAACTGGTGCCTTGGAAGAGCTAAGGTCTATAAGGGCGTACACTCTGCCTTGTGGTGCTCTAGTCTGTTTACCATAGCCCTAAACTGTTGACTGCTGCACTGATTGTGCAAAAACACCTCCATCCATAACCATGGAAGTCTGAACTACTGGGTGTTGCTGTCGGTAGTTTGGTTAACCTTACGCAAATGGAATAACTAGTGCGCCTACCGTGCTCAGCACACTGCCTCTTTGAGGGTAGTTCCTACGAATATGTCCGAACTGGCCACATCCAAAACAAACTGGCAGCTCCCTCCCCTACAACTGAACTGGTATTGAACTCTAGGACCACCTCAACTGTAGGCAATCCACCATACGATGCACTAGCTGCTTGCACCAGAAGCAAATGAGCTCCTCCTACTCTGGCCTCCCAGATGAAGCAACTGATGGTGCTAGTGCTGAAAAACTGCAATCGTGATCCAGATGAATGAAAACTAGGGTCAAAGGACCTCTACCTCTTATTAGAGCGCCCACCAGACTGAGCCTCTACTACACGCTGTGGTGCCCTAACCTCCCTAGGTCTACGAGTCTCATTCAAAGGGTTCTCAATCATAGCTGCCGACTCTACCAACTCTGTAAAAACACAGCCTCAATCCTTCCACTTGCTCCCTGATTGCAGGCCTCAAACCCCTTTCAAACCTCCTCGAACGTAGCTAATCTGACCCCACCAATTCCTATGCAAAGTGGGACAAACTAGTAAATCTAGCTTCGTACTGCACAATACTCGTCATCCCCTGAGTGAAAGTATAGAACTCGTCTTTGTATAGATTCCTTGAGGACGCAAAAAATTATTTCTCTAGAAATACTCTCGTAAAAGCTTCCCACGTGCCGTCTGCGATATTCCTGGAATATTTCCACCACTCATGGGCATCACCTTTAAGCTGGAATACGGTAAAAGTAACCCTCAAATCTTCCTCAACTATCTACAGTGTATCTAGAATCTGTGTCACAAGTTCCAACCATTCTATAGCTACCATGTGATCGGGATCCCCAGCAAAGATAAGAGGGTCAAGACGCTGAAACTCTCGCATTGCAATAGTCGCCCTCAGATCGGGTAATCTCTCTCTCCCCCTAGCAGCCTCAGTTAGCTGACGGATGGAGCCTACCATCTCACGCCGCAACTCTATCCCGTCTATCAGTCCTTGGGGAGCATTTGCATTCCTAGTATCAGGGATTGGCATATCCCCTTGGCCCAAACCACGACCACGGCCTCGTCCTCTCCATGCAGAAATCACTTCTATATGAAAGAAATATAGAACATAAGATTTAGCACGTCACGTTATCACAAACATTAACTACATAACCATGCTAACACTTTTTCATAAACAATCATGCAAACACATCACACATACTAAGGAGAACCGACAAGAGTGACATGTCTATTTGGATAACCTACTTAGATTCCTTTCCAGAAAACACGTCGGCTAAATGCATTTCTAACTTGGATTCCAAGTTTGTCAATCCAAACACTCAAAGGCAAGATTAATCAATCCTAAGGTCCAACCCCCATGTTCACGTATACACAACATCCTCATGCTCAACAAGCTATCATGCACATGTTATCAAAACATATAAATACATGCAATTAAGCACACACATCGTGGTGCACCCTCTTCCCAAGGCTCTTATGTTTTCAAACCCAGAGCTCTAATACCAAGTTGTCAAGCCCTAAAATTGGATCACAAGAAAAGCCCAAGAACACCCGTTTTGAGATGCCACAATCCACCAAGATCCAGTTACATGCGCATGGTGCTTTGCCCTTTTGGATCCTATTGCTTGATTCGAAATCAAGGCATTAGGATGATAAAGTAAATTATCCACATAATGGGATAACTGCCAAGTACAACGGTGCGCGTGGCTCTTTTTTTTTTCCATTTTTTTTCATTTTTTTTCATTACTTAAAATAAATAAAAAATACAAAAAAAAAAATTAAAAAATAATTATTTTTATATTAATCCTATACCTCCCTAGAGTTTACAATCAATCTACTATGATCAACCCTCGTAGTTAAAAAAATTAATAATCATCATTCAAATCATGCAATCAAACATGCAAAATAAATAATAATCATTAAAAGTCGGGATTATATTGCCTGCAAAATTGAGTTAACTCAATTTAAATCTACCCGAACCCATGATAAAATTATACATAATTAAAGACAGCTCTGATACCAATTGTTGGAGTAAACTGTCAAGATACTAAGATTATGTCTATGGTTTTAGTAAAAAAAATATTCGAACGGGTAAACGCCGAAACAAGATCCAGATTAAAACTTTTGATATCGAACAATTAAAATAAAATTCGGTAATACTCTCAAAATTAGTTTTATGATTATATCTTTCGAAATCTGGTTGGATGATTTCAGTTGCTGCAGTAATTTTTTGTCAACGATCCGTCGCGATTTTTGACTTCTAGTCAAAACTCTGACACAAGTCTTCTACTGTACTCTCGAATGCTAAACACAAACAAAGCATGAGCATTGATATATTGTGTTACTTAAAACCTTTTTTATTAGGCTTAGGATTTTCAAATAACGTGAAAACCTTAACCACCTAATCACTGACTGAATATTATGAATTTTGCGTCAGGTTTTATAACAGCATATAAATAGGTTACAGCAGAGACCTGTAGAGTAAATATGACTTAGGTTTCCAATATACTTATGAAAACAAATCTCAACCCAGAAGCAATTTCATAAAAACATTAATTATAATTAATTCCACTAAAGAATTATAATTGGACTCCCAATCATATTCTCAAAACCGAATATTCGAGCTCCTGTTATTAAATGCTTATTTATTCTCCCTACGTTAAGATTCTCGATACCTGCCGATTAAATTAAATTACTTACATTTATATTTAATCGGCTTCTTAAAAAATTTCTTAAAAATTTCTGCTTAACTTATTTGATTGTCGGATAATTAAATCCACTACAGGATTTGGCTCGATTAAAACTTATAAGTTTCCTTAAGAGGCTATCGTCAATCCTAATATTTTGGAACGTGGATTCTGTCAATAATTAATATTCACCATATAATTAATATCGTTATCTAAGTCACCAGGATTGTAGACTTATACAAGATCGCACCCTCTAATGAAATGAAAATAACAAATATTAAATATACACAAATAATAATTATTTCAGAATTAAGAGTATAAGTACTCATAACAGCTATGGGATGTAAATTAATTTATAAAGTCAGTATAAAATTAATTAGCTCAACGTGGTCATATTCAATACATAAAAAATATACTAGCCCAGCGAGTTAGGATAATAGACGACGCTATTATCTATTCCCCGTAACAAAGACAGGTCCACTAAAACTCTGTATTACAGTCGTATCGATAGTTTGTCCAATTCTATTTGAACTGTGAACCAAAAACTTACATTTTACAAGAACCTTTAATCTGGTATTTCGTGTGCAAGTTGAACTTTACACACGAGATTAAATACTATGTAGAATAAAAGATATCTATGCATGACATTAAATAAATAACGAAACACATACATTGCTCATTAAGATTCTCAAAAAATAAAAAAACTAATTTCATTAAAAAATAAAATTAAATATTAAAGCCAAAATCATAGCTTTTAGTATAGAACCCTAATAATTTCATTGTTCAACAAGGAATTGTGTTGGCAGACATTGTGTCAAAAAGGGGGATTGAAATTGACAAAGCTAAAGTCAACCTTATATCCAATCTTTCTCCCCCAGCTTCTGTTCAGCAGGTATGTTCATTCCTAGGGCATGCTGGGTTCTACCCTAGGTTCATTAAGGACTTTTCTAAGATCTCCAAGCCACTCTGCGACCTTTTGACAAAGGACGCACCTTTCATCTTTGACGAGTCCTACCTTTGAGCAACTCCGAGAATCCCTTTATACGGCACCCATCATGCCGTCACCCGATTGGTCACTTCCTTTTGAGGTCATGTGTGATGCGTCATATTATGTCGTAGAAGCTGTTTTAGGTCAGTGTGTCAATCGCATCCCTCTTGCTATATACTACGCCAATATGACCCTCACCAATGCGCAATTGAATTATACCACCACCAAGAAAGAATTACTGGCTCTGGTTTTTGCTCTGGTCTTCACTCTTGACAAGTTTAGGCCTTATCTCTTAGGCTCAAAAGTTATCATCTACATAGACCATGCTGCCCTTCGACACCTACTGTCCAAAAAGGACACTAAGCCCTGAATCATCCACTAGATTCTTCTCATATAACAATTCGACCTAGAGATCCGAGACAAAAAGGGAACCGAGAATTCCGTAGCTGACCACCTCTCCCACCTTATAGTAGCCCCATCCAGTGACTCCACTCCTTTACGTGTCTCATTTTTGAATGAGCAACTCTTTACAGTCACCGACACCTAGCTCCTATGGTATGCCGACATTGTCAACTATTTGGCGTAGGCCGCGTTCCCACTCACTGGTCCAAAATTGATAAGAAACGATTCTTCTCCTAAATTAAGTACTATTTTAGGGAAGACCTAGAACATTTCAAATACTGCTCTGACCAAGTAATCTGTAGATGTGTCCCCAAATTCGAGGTAGCCAGCATCCTAACTTTTTGTCACTCTCTTGCTTGCAAAGGACACTTCAGTGGCAAGAAGACGTCAGCTAAAGTCCACCAGTTCGGTTTCTTTTAGCTCACTCTCTTCAAAGATGCCCACGAGTTCTGTCGAGTCTACCTTTGCTACTAACAAATTGGCACAATTTCTGCCCGAGACATGATGCCCCCAAACCCCATTTTTATCGTCGAACTCAAAGACGTCTGGGGCATCGACTTTATGGGACCATTTCCACTGTCATATGGCTACGAGTATATCTTAGTAGTGGTAGACTATATGTCTAAATGGGTCAAAGCCGTGGAAACTAAATCGAATGACCACAAAGTTATGGTCAAGTTTCTTTAATCTAATATCCTCAGTCGATTTGGTTTTTCACGAGCTATCATCAGTGGCGGTGGTACACACTTCCAAAATAAGCACTTCGCCGCCCTACTTCATTGCTATTCCATCACTCACAAGGTAGCCACTCCTTATTATCCACAGAATAGTAACCAAGTCAAGGTATCCAATAGGGAAGTCAAAAATATTTTGACGAAAACCGTCCATCCTGATAGGAATGATTGGTCTAATAGGCTCGACGACGTCCTTTGGGCCTATTGCACTGCCTTCAAGATCCCCATAGGTTTGTCCCCGTACCGTCTAGTATAAGGTAAAGCATGTCATCTTCTGGTAGAGTTAGAGCATCGAGCATATTGGGCCATCAAATCTTACAACTTCAATATGGCCAATGCTGGCACCCACCGCAAGCTTCAACTCAACGAGCTCGAAGAAATTCATAATGAGGCATACGAGAACTTCCGCACCTATAAAGCTCGAACGAAAGCCTTCCATGACAAACACGTCCATTGAAAGTCGTTTGAGCCCAACTAAAAGGTGTGGCTTTTCAACTCCAAGTTGCGGTTATTTCTCGAAAAGCTCCAATCTTAATGGGATGGCCCATTTGTGGTGACACGTGTCTACCCTCACGATGCCTGTCAGCTGTTCAACCCTCGCTTGGGTAAGCATCTTACAATGAATAGTCAGCGTTTGAAACCGTACATAGAAGGTATCTCTGTTAACCCTGCTATTGAGTCTACCGATCTCATTGATCTCGCACCCCCCGACTCAGTGACCGAACACCACGTCTGGCTGAAGATGTTAAACTTAGCCCGACTGGGAGGAAACCCAAATCTTCATAGTAGTAGGGGAAGTTAAGTTTTAATTATAAAAAAATGGTTCTGCCCGGATGGTCCTATTTCGTTCGAACAAAATGGGATTTGTCCCTTCCTAACAAGGCACGACCCCTCAGTTCCTTGAGTATTAATTACTCTGTCCTTGTGTCCGAATAGACATCCTTGTGACCAGAAGGAATTCCAATGGTCGTGTCCTTTCGTTCCCCCAAGCTACCACGTGGCACCTATACCGGCAAAATCTGTTTGGACGCCCCAATATTCTGTCCGAATGGAATCAAATCGAGGTGATGTTTTTAGTACCGGCCAATAATGCCTTTTACCTTGTAACTCTTGCCCTTTCACCAATTCAAATTTTGTCCTAACGAAAATACTCCAGTACCTTCTCTATTTGTACGCTCCTCTATTCCGTCGAGACGTAAATGTTTCTGTCCTCATTCCGTCTGAATGTCGTCTAGACATCACACATTTCGTCTGGACGCCTACAGTTCCATCCTGATGGAACCCACGAAATCTATAAATAGGAGGCCTCCCGCCTCTTTCCCTCCATCTCAAACTCTCAAGCTTTCTCTCTACTCTCTCTCTCCCTCTCAGCCTTCTCTACAGACAATCTCCATGGCTTCCAATTCTCACCGTCCTGCCAAATGGGGACATGGCTCCAACCACTCCTCTTCCTCAGTGCCCTCCACACAGTGGTCCTCCCGAGAGCTCCACTACTTCACCAACTTCACCATCTTCCCAATAGGTGAACCCTTCAAACAGTTCGACGAGTATTACTCTCAAAGCATATAGTTGCTGGAGTTGCGCCGACTCAACGGCCTCTGCGGCTCCTTTTCACCACTATACCCTCGCCCGATCCGTCTCTTCTACCAGAACCTCTGCCAAGTTGACGACAAGGAGTAAGACCGCCTCTCCTACTACTTCACCTCTACGCCATTCCTGGGGCCACATTTGCCCACCATGGCAATCTCACCGAGCCTCTCTGGTTTGTTGATATCATCTTACAGAAAAATGTGTTCCCCATGGACCACAAGGATGAGCGCCGCCACGCATTCCTCCAGGCTCTCTACACCCTCTACACTGGCACCTCCCTCTCCTTTCCCCGCTTCATGCTAGACGAGATGGTGAAGTTCATCACCTCGCCTTGCTACCTCCTCTGACCCCACTCCCTTCATCCTGTTTTTGACCAAGCTCACCGACCCCATGCTTAATGACTATCATCATGCGACGTAGTCGAACAGCCGACTTGCTTGGAGTCAGAGGTCTAACACCGAACACCCACTGTCTCAGAAGCCGGGCAGCCACTCGGGTTCCATGCTTGCGTCCTTCTCCTCATTGCCTTCCTCTTTCACCTGGTCCTTAATAGAGGCCTCCTATAAGGCCTTAAACGAAAGGTTGGACCAGTTAAAGGACAACTAGGCAACATTGGAGGCAGGCTAGGCCACACTAGAGGCTGGCCAGATCGCACTTGTGGCAGGCCAAGCCCGAGCCGAAGAGCACGAATCTCCTTGCCCCTCCCCTTTGATGCATTTCTTTCTTTTGTTTTTTTCTCTTTTTTCTTTCAAGTTTTAGATTTTTTTCCCTTTTACCCACAGTAGTCCAGCAGTTAGTAGGTTTGTAGGGCATTTTTCTTATGATTTTACTTTTTCTTTTTTCTTTTAATGTAATAAATCCACAGTTAGCTATTAATAAAAATTGCAGTTTATTTTTACTCTACCTATCTATATTCTCTCTACTTTCTACTGTTTGAATGTATGAGTTTTTATTTCAGGTGATTTATTTAGCGATTGCTCTGTTACGCGGTATATTTTTTTTCATCTTGTTTATTTTTGTTTGCATTATGGACAGTGCAATATTCAAGTTAGGGGCTATTATTATGTAAATTGCCTAACTGTTCTAAAAAAATAATAAAAAGAAGAAGAAAAAAAATGATAATAATAATAAATTTGAGAAGGTTAAAAAATTTAAATTGTAGATTAAAGACCCCTGATAAAAAAGGAATGCAGTATTTTTAGCCTACTACTATTTTTGCAAGAAATAAATCATGGAATTGTACAATTGTCACAATCTGGCAATGCACACTTGGCTGTTGAAATTGGTTTTATACTAATAAATATTTGTAGTAATAATGACTTGAAAAATAATAAGATAGAGACTTTACCCTGTGAGTCTTTGAAACTTTGATCCTTTTTGAGATAATTATTGCTACATTTACTCATGTTTAGTTATTCAGCATGCAATTATCATTGTATAATCTTGCTATTCATTCTTTTTGGTCAAAAGTTGAGAATTTTTTTATGTAAGTTGAATTTAAAATTTTATAAAAATAAGGATTGTGCAAAATATTTTGTTAAATTTGGAAAAGGATTTTAGGCCGTCTTTCTATCTTTGAACTTATTCATGTCTTTGGGTATTAATTGATCCTAGTTCCCCCTTTGAAGCCTTGTACATTTAAGCCTTTTTCCTGTTTCCCCTGAACACCTAAAAATGTCTTGTGAACAAAAAATGGCAATGATGAGTATCCAAAATTGAAAATCATAAAGGACTCAAGAAGGCAGAAGGGATGGATAAAAAAAACATAGTCTGACAAAATGATTAATTGTTCAAAAGTATATTGAATGAAAAAAAAAGAAAAAAGAAATATATAATAGATTTCGAGCTTTGAGATAGATAAGTGTGAGAGCAGAAAAGATTACAGATCGTGAGTAATGCCTATATGATGACTTGTTTCAAGACATTATGATTTTTACCCTAACCCAGATACACTTTATCTTCACTTAAAGCTATAGCAAAAAATAAAGATCAATTTATCTTAGGTGAGACATAATCTCATGCATAGAAATAATTGAATGAAAAGAATAGATAAAATTTGTAGAAAATTTTCTCGATATTTGGCATTCTAATCACGAGATTATGAGTCGTTCTTACTTGTTCGCTTCTTTTCGAGTTTTAAAGTATGTGGGTATAATTGCTTGATTTGCATATACATTACTTCTGCGGCATATTACTTGAGTGAACATGAATAAGCAAGTTTCTGAGTGATTTGTTCTGAGTGAACACCTAGTGAGGATTGAAGTCGAGACATAGTTTTGATAAAAATTCGCACTTTAAGTATTATGGAGCATGCGACTGATTTAAATTGCCAAGTCAACACATACACGCCAGGTTCGACATTTGTGGTGAAAATTTTGTGAAAATAACAGTTAGCCAAGAGGATGTATGAATTCAATGTCGGGGTAGTATTTTTACAGTTTGTTACTTTAATTTTTTTAGAACAAAAATATTTTTTGGGTAACGGGATAGAATGTTCTTTGCTTTGCTCGAGGACTAACAAAGTTTAAATTGGGGGTGTGATTAGTATGTAAAAGTGTCGATCTTATTCTGCAAAATGCACTATGTTAAGCCTCGATATTGTGTTTAATAATTCATTTTGTAGTGTTTTTGTCAACAACATCTAAAGGAGCCGTTTAAAGAAAAAAAATGGTGTAAAATGGGACAAAAAGGAGACACGAGACATAAAGGGAATTTTTGCAAAAGTTGCATTCGGACAGACTATGTCCGCGTTCGGATGAAAAAGCTACTGGGAAAAAAAACGTCCAAACGAGCATCAACCAGAGTCTGGACAAAACCTTGATAGAAGGAATTGCGTCCGGATGAGATCTTCTAGTGTCTGAACGAAAGTGCAAACTGTCCGGAAGGAATAAGTTGCGTCTGAACGAAACGTGCACAAGATCGAAAATTGCCGTCAAAACCAATGTCCAGATTGCCTGAACGGAGACACTGAAGTTCAATGGAAAAACCAAGCCTTCGAGCCCTCAACTCACGCCTGTTGCTACTCTTCTTGAGAAGTGCATGCTTTCATGTATGATTCTTCTTTATGTGTTTGTGCTATTGTTTGGTTGCCTTGTATTCCCCATGAGTTTTTTTGTACTTACTTTAATTAAAAAGCTTATAACAAAATATTATATAAAAACAAAAATTGATCTAAGTACTAATAAAATTTTGTTAATTTCAAAAGTTAAATTATTTGCATAAATTGAGCTTTAATTAGGTTTAAATGAATTTTTATTGAAATTAAATTTTAAGTTTTTACTTATCCCGTTATGAGTTCTAATTAGTTTAAAAAATATAATTTTTATAAAAATAAAGTTTTTAAGTCAAGATAAATTTTATATAAAAAAATTAAAAATAAAAATTCTACTAAGATGAGTATTTTTAGATAATTTTAGCTACAATCTTCTCTTAAAAGTCAAAAAAAATATAAAGAATTTTTTTTTATCTTAAATCTTCTTTGAAAAGATAGGATAAATAATTTTATCATGTCACGCTCTAAACTTTAGATCACGCGAAAAATCCACGAACAACCACCAAAATCGCTCAATTACAAAGTGAAGAAAATCATAAAGCCAAAACGCGGCTAAAATCTTTGTAAAAACGTACTATCGAGACTTTATTTAATTTAAAAGAGTAGCCCAAGAGACTACTGTTACGACCCCAAAAGTTAAGCTTTTAAAACAAAATACATGTTTTGAATAAGAAATTTTTTTCTTTTTAAAAGAAACTTACACTGTTCTAAAATCTTCCTCGAAGTAAGTTTGACATTTGAAAACCCTTTTGTAAGTCGTTGAACCAAGCAACGAAAAACGTAGTAAGAAAATGCAAAAACAATAACCAACCCATGGTTTCTCTCGAAAGTATAAATCATACATACAACGGCTCACAGCCATAAGAAAAACATATGCTTTAAAACATGTTATATCTAAACATGAAATATATACAGAAAGGTATAAATTACCTAACAAAGAACAAATTCTGGAGAAAAAATAGTGCATTTATTAAATTTTATTTGTTACGCATTTAAATAAGAAATGATAGTTTGATAAATCAGAATATTTGGAAGTTATGTACATGGAAAGATGTTTGATTCTTTCAGATCGTGTATTTTTTGAAATTAATAAATTTATTTTAATTAAAAAATTTTTTATAACCCTCAAAAATATTTTAAAAATCTAAGTGGGAGAGAAAATTTATTCACAGATAAATCTCGCAGTCTCCATCACCAGTTTGTAGGCGATACAATTAAACCCTGCGTGTTGGCAGTAAGACCTTCCTCCCTAACGGACAGATTAATTCCGGTATCGTCAGTACAAACCTCCTTTAAAGATAATTCTGAATAATTGTTAGTGTGGATCACTTCTCCATTGAAGGGTTCATTGCGAAGCGATTAATTTGGAATTAAGTGATGGTTAACACTTAGCTGTATATAATAGAATCATTTCCATCTGAGTTATTGCTATCATATACTGGACCGAAACTATGTCAGTTATTTAATTTTACTTAGTATGGTCAGTTGCCTAGATAGTAAAATTAAAAAAAATAGCCTGTTTGGTGTTATGAAGGATAGTAGACGTCTTCCCATCGAGGCATGCTATTCTCAGAATACTAGGCTGGTGGCGAATTAATTTTAAAATGGTAGAGAGAACCAAATTAAAATAAATTTAAATTTTTGCTCATCGTAATTAATGATTTTTTTTAATTATATGATTCTCAGAATTAAAATGGCTTTCAACCCACTCGCTTTAATACTCAAAGAAAACAAACTAACGGGATTGAATTTTGTTGACTATAAATTTAACTTGGATATAGCTTTAACTACAAATGATATTCCTTAAATACCAGAAAATGTGTTTGTTTCTGAAAAAGTTATTCCTCTGAGCCGAAAGACATGAAGAAGAAAAAGTTTCAGAAATAGGGAGACACGGTTTCCATGGTGGTTAGTGGGTTACAGACTGGTGTGAAAAAGTCAAAAGGCAGATATTTTCACTGCAACCAGACCCAGCACTAGAAAAAATTATGTCTAGTATTTCTCAAAAGACAGAACAAATAGGATAATTTTTGTTCACTGGTTATAAAAACATGTTTAGCGGTGTTATCTATTAGTACCTGCTGTGTAGATACGGAAGCCACTAATCATGTCTGCAATTCATTGAAGGGGTTCCAGAAAATTTGACAACTTAGTGATGGGGAGATTTACCTGCATATGGGTAATAATACAAAGGTATCAGCAGTTGCAGTAGAAGATGTCACTCTCCGTTTTGGTAGAGATCGGCTTTTAATATTGAGAGATTGTCTTTATGTACCTACCATTAGAAGGAACTTAGTTTCTATTTCTGGATTGGCTAAATACAGATATTTGATTTATTTTAATAACTCTGTGGTTATTAAGGATAATAAACGGCTTATCTATTCTGGTATATTGGTGGATGATCTTTATATTATTACTCCAATGTCTCATACACTGCAACTGACTGAAACAAATAATACATCTATATTACCATATAAGAGAAAGTTTTCTTCTTTAATGAACCAAATATTTCTTTGGCACTTATGCTTGGGTCATATTAATCTAGAAAGGATAAACAGACTAGTAGTAGATAAACTTTTGAGTTCATTGGAGGTGGAGACACTTCCAGTCTGTGAATCTTGCTTAGAGGGTAAGATGACCAAGAGGCCCTTTTCGGCTAAAGGCTATAGAGCTAAAGAACCGTTAAAGCTAGTTCATTCTGATGTGTTTGGTCCTATGATAATTCGGGCTAGAGGTGACTTTGAGTATTTCGTTAGTTTCATTGATGACTACTCAAGGTATGGATACATTTACCTAATGCACCATAAGTCTGAATGCTTTGAGAAATTCAAAAAATTCAAGGTGGAAGCAGAGAAGCATCTGGAAAAAAGTATCAAATCACTACGATCCGACCGTGGTGGAGAATACCTCTTTAGAGAGTTTAAGGACTACTTGTCATCAGAGGGGATTACATCCCAGTTAACTGTACCTAGCACTCCACAACATAATGGTGTAGTAGAAAGAAGAGATATGACTCTTATAAAAATGGTAAGGTCTATGATGAATTATTCAAGTTTACCTAATTTGTTTTGGGGACTCGCTATAGAAACAACGGCTTACATTCTGAACTTGGTACCTTCTAAGTCGGTACCTTCTACTCCCACAGAATTGTGGACTGGGCATAAGTTTAGTCTGAAATACATTCAGATTTAGGGGTGTCCAGCACATGTGCTAAAAGGGAACGCGGGTAAGTTAGAATAGAGGACATAACTCTATTTCTTTGTAGGGTATCCCAAGAGAATGAAGGGTAGTTTGTTTTATAATCCTAAGAATCATAAGGTCATTGTTGGCGCCAATGTCCGATTCTTAGAAGAGGATTATATTATGGATCACAAGCCCAAAAGCAATATTATTCTGAAAGAACTGAGAGAAAATACCAGTAGAACGGAAGAACAAGTCACTGATATCTCATTACCTCGTCATAGTGGGAGGATTATCAAGACAGGTGCAAATCAAGAATAGCGTGCTGATGCACAGGGTTCTAATTCTGCATAGCGTGTTACTGATAGTACATAGACCCAAGTAGTGCCTCCTCGTAGTGGGAGGATTGTTCGTCAACCAGACCGGTATATGTTCTTAGGAAGTCTTTTGATAGGATCCCGACATAACTAGATACCGAGTCCTGTAACTACAATGAAGCACTTCAAGAAAAAAATCTTTGGTAAAGGGTTATAAATTTAGAGATAAAATCTATATATTCTAATTAGGTCTGAGAACTTGTAGAACCACCCGAAAGGATAAAATCCATTGGATGCAAGTGGATCTACAAGAGAAAGAGAGGAGCAGACAGAAAGGTGAAACTTTCAAAGCTAGGATTGTTACTAAAGGGTTCACTAAAAAAGAATGGATCGATTATGAGAAAACCTTTTTGTCGGTAGCCATGCTTAAGTCTATCTGGATTCTCTTATCCATTACCGCTCATTTCGATTATGAAATCTGGAAAATGGACGTCAAGACAGCTTATTTCGATTATGAAATCTGGAAAATGCACGTCAAGACAGCTTTTCTTAACGAAAGTCATGACGAGTGTATCTATATGATACAACCAGACAGATTCATTGCAAAGGGCCAAGAACACATGTTGTGTAAGCTTAAGTGATCCATTTATGGACTTAAGCAAGCATCGAGGTCTTGGAACACTCGGTTTGGTCAAGCTATTAAGTCTTATGGTTTTGATTAAAGTCCATATGAGTCTTGTGTGTACAAGAAACCTGACGGAAGCATGGTGATCTTTCTAGTACTTTATATAAACAATATCTTGCTCATTGAAAATGATGTGTGGGCATTATCTATGGTTAAAGTATGGTTATCTGGACAGTTTGATATGAAGGATTTGGGAGAAGCTAGTCACATCCTTGGGATCAAGCTTGTGCGATATCAGAAACAAAGGATGTCGGGCTTATCATAAGCAAAATATATTGATGGTATCCTTACTCGTTTTAGCATGTAAGATTCCAAGAAAAGGTTTATCCCTTTTAGGCATGGAATCAATCTATTCAAGGATTAGTGTCCTAAGACACCTGATAAGATAGAGAAGATGAAGGCGGTTCATTATGTTTCGGTAGTAGGAAGCCTCATATATGCTATGCTTTGCACTAGACCCGACATCTGCTTTGTCGTTGGCATGGTTAGCATATATCAGTCTAACCCAGGGTAGGAGCATTGGATTGCGGTAAATAATATAATCAAGTACTTGAAAAGAATTAAGGACTATATATTAGTTTACCAGACAGACAGTCTAGTACCTTTGGGGTACACAGGCTCAAATTTCTAGTCCGACAAGGATTCCTGTAAATGTACCTCAGGATGTGTTTACCTTAGGAGGTGGAGCTATAAGTTGGAGGAGTATCAAGCAGTTCTACATTGCTGATTCCACCATGGAGGCCAAGTATGTGGCAGCTTCTAAAGCAGCTAAGGAGGCCGTTTGGCTCAGGAACCTCTTATTGGATCTAGATGTGGTACTTTCAGTTCAGTCGGCTATTACACTTTACTATGACAATAGCGAAGTGGTTGCAAACTCGAAGGAGCCAAGGGTCCATAAGAAAGGCAAGCACACTGACGGTAAGTATCACTTAATACGAGAAATTGTACAGAGATGTGATATTGCAGTGACAAAGATTGCATCAAGAGATAACCTTGCAGATCCTTTTACAAAGAGTTTACCAGTTATGACTTTTGATAGTCATGTAGAGGGCATGGGAGTCAGATGTATGGTAGGATGATTTTGAGTATAAGTGGGAGATTGTTAGGGTTGGTATACTGAAAATTATATTTTTAGTATTTAATTTTATTTTTTAATAAAATTAATTTTCTATTTTTATGAGAATCATTATGAGCAATGTATGTGTATCATTTCTTTGTTATGTATGGATGTTCGATATTTTGTATAGTATTTAATCTAGTATGTAGAGTACAGATTGCACACAAAAGATCAAATTTTAGATTTTTACAAAATATAAGTTTTATGTTCACAGTCTAGATGGAAATGAACATACCATCGGCACGACTATGGCATAGAATTTTAGTAGGCCTGACTTGATTACGGGGAATAGATAATAGCGTCGTCTATTGTTCCGACTCTCTGTGCCAGTACATGTTGTGTGTATTGAACGGGACATTTTGGGTAATTAATTTTATACTGACTATATAAATTAATTCACACCCTAAGGTTATTATGAATAATGCTTATCCTCTTAGTCCTAAAATAATTATTGATTGGCAAATATTTATTATTCGTTATTTTGATTCATTAGAGGGTGCGATTTTATATGGGTATATATTTCCAGTGACTTAGATAGCGGTATTATTTATATGAAAAATATTAATTATTGACGGAATCCACGTCCCGAAAGATCGAGATTGATGATACCCCTTAAGGAAGCTTATAAGTTTTGACCGGGCAAAACCCTGCAGGTGGATTTGATTATTCAATGATCAAATAAGTTAAGTAAAAGGGTTTAAGGAATATCAAGATGCTGATTAAATTAAATTGTCAGTAATTAAATTTAATTGGCGGGTATCGAAAATCTTAACATGGTGAAAAATGGTAAGCATTTAATAACAGGAGCTTAATGAAAGAAGATCTTGAGATTATTGATCAGAGTGCAATTATAGTTCTTTAGTGGTATGAACTGTAATTCAGTATTTTATTGAAATTGTAGAAACCGCTGCTGTCTTTCCATAATTGCAGAAACCGCTGGTAGCTGTCTGTGTTCCACTAGAAGTCTTACTCATAATCACTCTCTAAGTCCCTCATGTAGCCCTATATATACGCAGGTAGGCTTAACTAGTTTTATATCATAACTTGTCTTTCATGACTAAATATATTTGGGTTCTGCCGGTACGAGTTCTCGATAATCTGTAGCCCTCACTACGTTCGAAAATCGCGTAAGGGAAAATAGTAGAAGATCTGACAAGAGCTTTAACTTAGAATCAAATCGTAGTTGAAGAATCGATCGAAAAAAAGGTATTCTTCTAAATTAACTTTGGTTACAAGGGGTTTACTTTTGATCGTTTTACGTCAAAATTTTTATCTAGAGCCCGTTTCGGCATTTTTTCGTCCAGTTATTTTTTTCGGTAATCGTTTGTAAATACAATAATCTTGACAGTTTTGCCTCCAATAGTAGTAAAAAACTATGAAAAATAACAACCAACCATTGGTTTCTTTCGAAAGCATAAATCATGCATACATCGTCCTACGACCATAAAAGAAACATACTCTTTACAACATGTTACATCCAAACATGAAACATATAGAAAAGGTATAAACTACCTAACAAAGACCAAACAAAAGGGTCTTGTCATTAGCCACCTTCGGGCACCTCAAGGCCAACCTACAGGACCTCGTCCACCTGAAAAAGAATTTCAACAAATCTCACAACGTGAGCTGAGCCCAATAGAAACAGACTATATAAAGTTGTAAAGAAAGATATACAATCACATAGTATAAAGATAACTCAACTGTTGGAGGTAATATTGCCAAGATCATTATTTTTGAAAATAATTTTTGGTAAAAAGTTAACTAGAAGGAAAAATGCCGAAACGGGTTCCAGCTAAAAATTTTGATGTCGAACGATCAAAAGAAAACACATGCAACCAAAGTTAATTTAGAAAAATACATTTTATCGATCTAATATTCAACTATGACTTGATTCTGAGTTGAAACTCCTTTTAGATCTTCGACCGTATTCCCGTATGCAATCCTCGAACGTAGTGTGGGCTACGATCCTCCGAGAATTCGTAAAGACAGAACTCTGATATATTTAAGTCTTGAAATATAAAAATAATATCATAATAATAATGATAAAAATCATCAAAAATCGATTCTGCCTACCTGCATATATAGGGCTACAGTAGGGACCTGAGAAGTAATTATGAGTTAGACTTCTAGTGGAACATAGACACCCACTAGAGGTTTCTACAATTATGAAAAGTCATGTAGCGATTTCTGTAATTTTTATAAAATACTGAATTACAGTTCACATCACTAAAGAACTATAATTGCACTTTGACCCATAATCTCAAGACCTTCTTGCAT
>JAOTRH010460543.1:0-28647 GCA_034768845.1 Heliamphora exappendiculata | reverse complement strand
ATACTTAAAAAATTACCAAATTATAGTTATGAATGTTTCTAAACATATACATAACCTACGTGTGAAACCCTTATATATATAGACTTTTATATTGATTATGGATTTTATTTGATAGAATTTTATAATTTTAGCACAAAAATATCAAAAAATTTACTTATAAATTAAAAATTATGAACTTTTTAAATTTTTTAAAAAACATGTACTTATCGCATAGAAAAGATTGTGCACGTGGCCTTCTCCCATAAAAAGATTCTGCACCTGAATTTCTCACATAAAAATAATTATATTTGAATTTTATGGATTAAAATTTTATTGGGAACTCTCACCAAATTCCCCATGAAATTAAATTACAAGTCCTTATTTTTACTTGAAGCTCAAAAGGGAAAGTAAAGGTGATCAAGGGTTGATGTTTGACTTGGTAGCGGGTTGGGCCAAGAAGGCCCATCATATGTTATTCGTTGGTTGTGGCTAGGTGGGCCATTATATGTTGTCCGTCCAATAGATCCAGTTGACATAGTATTGGGTTGGGCCAAGAAGGCCCACATGTGTTTTCTGTGGTGGCTGGTTGGGCCATTATTGGCTGTCCAATTCTGTTTGGGCCCAGAAGTCCAGTTTACTTAGAAGTGGGTTGGACTAAGAAGGACCATCATTTGTTATTTTGCGATCCTGGCTGGGTGTGTTATGGTTCAAAACAAAAAATAACCAACGACAAAGAATCAATTACACACAGAAGATATACGATTTTACTTAGTTCAACCAAAATTATGACTATGTCTACGGAGTTGTAACGACTTTAACTATAAAAATAGACAGTACAAAATTATCAAAGTTAAGAAATCCTATCATAAATAACAAAAATATAAAAATTCATAACCAGCTCAAAGACTCGCTAAAGGCCCTCACCTCTGCTATATGAATTAGGCCTCACAAGAATTTATTTTAAACCGTAATGACTTTAAAAACGAGTCGAGTCATGAATCAAACCCTAGCAAGATAGGTTGGTATTTGTTGTCCATCTAATTTTGTTTGGCCCAAGAGGGCCAAAATTGGATTACAAGAAGATAAAAAATAAAAAGAAGAAAAATATTTTAAAATATAAAAATAAAATCTTAAAAGTTAATAATTTAAGAGACTAAGCATGTTTTTTGGGATATGTTTTTTATATAAATTGTTCTTATTTTTATTGATTTTTTTTTAACATAAGCCTAAATGGATATACATACATTTTTAGATTTTTCTTGTCACCAGAATCTGAAAAGTTTGTAAAATGATTTGATACAAAATTTAAGTATTCAATATTAAATTACTTCTTTAAATAATTATTTTTATTCAAAATTAAAATTTTTCAAAAAAAAAAAAAAATTGGTGATCACCTTAAAAAACTTTTCTTTGATTGACTTGATTTTATTCCCAACAGAACGAAATTCACTTAATTGATTAATCAGTTTGCGTTGATTTTTCGTCAATAAAAAAGATTAGATAAGATAAAAAAGCTACCAAGTTTTTTATTTTTTTTAATTTCTAGTAATTAAAAAAATATTATCCTATATAGCTATACTTTTTAAATCCAACTACCACTACCCACAACATAACAATATGAATCGGTAATTTAGTCTCTTTCATCGAATCAAACGGTCCTAATTAATAGTCTAGCCAACTTTAATAAAGTCTAAGTCTGAATTAATAATTTTGCTGCAATAACTAAATTAAATTGACTGAATAAACTATTTTGAAATATTTATTAAATTAAATAATTAGATCAATTATATGACTCTTTTAATAAAATCAAACAGTTCAATTTAATAATTTAATCGGTTTCATGAAATTGAACTATTTGAATTAATTATTTTATTAATTAAAATAATATATGTGTGGGATTCATCATATGTAAGAGAATTAGGGATAACTCGTTCTTAAAAGTATTACTATAATTTTTTTAGATCACTCAATAACTTACAATAACGACTGAAGTTAGAAGAGACCAAAAAAACGTAATAATAATAATAATAATAATAATAATAATAATAATAATAGCACTTCAATAGATTATTTAGATGCCTAGATTAAATAATAACATCAAATCAATTAAAAAAAACAAAATTATTACATCCTAATTCGTAGTGATAATCGAAATAAATAAGAACAACCCATCAATAAAAAAATGCACAACTAACACATCATAAAGGTACAACCAACACATATGACTCAACTAAAACTAATTATTTTTCAAACACTTGTAATACAATTTGAACAAAATTAAAATGACCACCCTTATTTGCTAGTGACCAATTCCGACCACTTGCACTTCATATCATATTAATCCAAGTGCTGCACTTCATCAAAAAAAAAAGCACAATCAAATTTTAAGAGTAGAATAAATAGAACGCTTAGGAAATCAATATAGTGAAAAAAAAAGAATAAAAGAGTACTAATCTTATCGATTTCAGAAGTATTCAAAAGTCAATTTTGGACCTTCATGTACTCCACTGCAATGGAGGGCTATGTGAAGATTGACAGCCCAATATCCCTAATGTAATTGCAATATTTTGAGACTTGAAAAGAAAAAAAAGTTATGAAAATTGAAGAATAGTGGTAAAGAAACAAAATGATTTGATGACGGTAAAAACACAATAGCATCGAAAGGAAAAAAAAACAAAAAGGAGAATTTGATTATAAATTGTTATCACCCGGAGAGTATTATGACATTTTCTACACTTATTGCAATTATAGCGCTTTCTTTACCAAATTCTTTAATTTTAATTACATTACACATATATAATGTAATATATTGTACATAGTCTAGAGAAAGGTTTGCTAATATATTTGAGAATTAGGCATTAGCAGCCAACTTCCAACTCAAGTAGGCTCTAATTTGGCCAGTTTGTTAGTGAGAAAATATGCTTTGAATATACTTTAGATGTCCATTAAGATAATAACTTTACTTAAAATTTTGAACAAGTCCGTTACTATATCAGTACAAAAGGATTTGGAAAAATATTAATTTTTTACCTTACTCAAATTTATTATAACTGGACAAAGTGCAAATTACTACATTACCAACTTAATAATAATTTATCACGTCATCTCTTTAATAGGGTAACAAAAGTAAAGAATAAAAAATCTACTACTACTGAAGAAATTAAAATAAAATTAATTAATACATAATTATGCAGTTAAATATCGTCACTGAACTGGATAATAAGAAAACTGGCATACTTCTATAATTTATTATGGTTATATTCTTCAAAATAAATTTTCAAAATTAATTTCCTATTATGGGTATACACTCTCTAAATCAATTTTCAAAATTAATTTTCTCTAAAAGATCACTATGGTTTGAGTTTGTTACCCTATTAAAGAGATGGAAAATATCTCACAAAATTAATTTCCATAATATTGCTAAAAAGCTTAACAAAGCAAGTAAATATGGAGGTGAGAAATCTTTTTAGTTTGTTACTCATAAAAAAATAAATACATGATATTGCTAGAAGAAATGAAGATTGATCAATTAAAGTTACCTAATTAATGTAGCTCTCCATAATTATTGAATATAGTAGTCCAACGGAGAAAAAAGTAACAACAAAGTTCCTAAATTGCTTTATCAACGCACATGCTATAGAATTCAATTAAACAAATTCCTATAATAGATAGAAAATTAGCTAAAGTTTACAAAATTAAAAATAAAAATAAAAACAACTAAATATCATAAGCAAGAAAGGACCAAAGCAAGATTGCTAAATTGGAACAAAACAAAAATTCAAAGAGAAACGAAAAATAATATAAAGTTGTGTAAGCTAAAAATAATATAATCGGAGTTTTTGCGCATCAATCATTATCATATAACAATTAAGAGAAACAATATAGTAAAATCAATTCATGCCAATAAATGTAGTTTTCACGTATTTTAATAAGATACACATAAATCTCACAAATCCATCTTCAATAAATATAGCTTACAAATTGCACATGGAGGGAGCCCATAAAAAAAGGAAATTTAGTTTTTCAAAGTACCTATGCCAGCCTTCGAAACATATGTATGCAACACAAAATCCAATCAGGTTGCTGCTTCAATGCACGGCCCATGCGCACTCCAACATGCAGCGCCGGCATCTTTCATCCTTCACATCTCATCCCTATTAAACCCTGTGTTTTTCTCAGATCTCCTCACTCCATTTGCAAATTCACATAATCACATCAGTCCATCAATCAACTAACTACATATTACATAAAAAAAATACAAATAACAATGTCATTAAGGATACTAAAAACAAATGTAGAAGAAAAATACATGCACAATGACGATGAAGATAACTACGACAATTATGAGAAATGCATAAAAAAATGTGTACATCGATAAGTACTTTCATAAGCAATAATGTTGGCAAATCACAACACTTCCAATTCCATGTAATATAAAGATATTTATGTATTTTTATAAGGGTAACTTGGCATTAAGTCCCATTTTAGGTTTCATTTTACTATTAGTTCTTAAAATTAGATTAATTTTGTGATAGGTCCCATTTGATAGTTTGTTACTGAAAACACTATTTTTTTCTTTCTCTGTTCGCGCCTCTTAGAAATGTTCGTGCCTCTTAGAAATGCTTGGAACAGCTATGAAAAAAAGCTTCCTTTTTTTATTCAAATCTTTCATTTGAGATTCGACTCTAAAAAATCTGCAAAATCTTAATGCAATAGTAACAAATGATACAGACGTTGATCGGGATGAGAATTCGAACTACAATCGACGAAAAGATTTGCGAAAATCAACTACGGTTTCATCTTCTCCCCATCCGAAAGGTACGAACAACTATTTTTGTAGATTTGTTTATATTAGAGGTTTATACACCCATTTTCGAAGCCCTGGTTTCAAATCCCTCATTTTCGAAGCCATCAGAGATTGGTCAGTTTCATTTTTGAAAATCAACTACGGATTGATCAGTTTCATTTTGTTGGAGATTGGTCTGAACACTATTAGTTGTTATTTTTGTATCAGTTCCATATGTTGTTGCATGTATCATTTTGTTGTTCCATATGTTGTTGCTATTTTTGTAGATTTGTTTATGTTAGAGGTTTATACACTCATTTTTGAAACCATTGGAGATTGGTCAGTTCATCTTGGAAAATCGACTACGGATTGATCAGTTTCATTTTGTTGGAGATTGGTCTGAACACTATTATTTTTGGATCAGTTTCATATGTTGTTCCACACAGAGCAATGGAATTTGACACATGAAACTTTGATTCATTTTTATAACCTCTTTGCATATTCAATCGATTTAAGGCTCTGTACCATTGTTTCATTTTGCTATCATTTTTTTTTGTAGTGCTCTGTGTTTGCTCTCATTTGTTGGTCTTTACTTCATTCATATGTATCATTTTTATGGTTTCTTGATTTGTATCATGTTAAGAAACACACCCTTATTTCGAAGCCCTAGTTTAAATCTGCTATTTCTTGCCTCGTTGAAGTAGTTGATGATTTACCTTCATATTTGGTACTTCAAACCACGGTGAACTCACAGGCTTGTATCATATTTTGAATTTGAAGTTTGTCATTAATCTTTGGGATAGTTTGGTTTTATGTTCCATACAGACTAATTTGTATCATGAAATTTTTGCTGTGCATCATTGTTTGTATAGTATCATTTGCCTTATAATAGAAATTTGCTTCATATCTATTTATCATTTTGTTCATGTGATTAATTTTTAATTTGTATACTATACTAACTAAATAGCATTAAAATGTTTTTATCTTCAATTTGAATTGTATGTTTCATATAAGCTGCATGCCATGTTCCTCGTATGATTCATATGAATAATATTCAATTGAAAGCAATAGGCCATACATGCTGTGTATGATTCATATTAAAAATGTTCAAATGAACTGTATAATTCATATAGGTTGTGTATCATTTTTAATTTGTATACTATACTACCTAAACGCATTAATATGTTTTCATTTTCTTCATTTGGTATCTTTGAAAATTAATTGTATCATTCATATGTTCCATATAGGTGATGTGTCATTTATCTGTGTATCATTTGTTTTAAACACTAGAGGCATGTTTTAGGAATGATATTTGGATGTGTATTATTTTTATGATGTGTATCATTTGTTTCATATGCGAAATTTGTCCCCAAAATATGACATTTAATTTGATGTGTCTCATTTTGTTACTGTTTATCATTTGTTTCATATGAGAACACTGTCCCCAAATATTTGTGTATCATTTGATGGAAAAACTGTGTATCATTTGGTTTATATGAAAAAACTTGATTGAACCCCCAATATCTGTGTATCATTTTTTTCATACGAGGAACTTGCTTCCATATTTGATAAATTTGAGCAACTTGCTTTCAATTTTAATTTGACGTGTATTATTTTGTTGATGTGCATTATTCCTGACCACGTCATGAATTTTGTTGTCGTGTATTATTTGTATATCATTTGTATTATTTTGTGAATGATTTGTTACTCTATAATCTTCAATTGAAATTTTGACATTTTTCTATATCATTTGGTACTCTATAATCTTCAATTGTACGTTTGAATTTTTGTGAATCATCTTATCATTTGTAAATCATTTGAAATAAATGTTGTACTATTTGATTCAATTTTAATGTTCTGTACCATTTTTCTAGTGGACATTACACTACTAGATTGTCATCTGAAAAGCAAAAGAACGCACATATGGATATGACTGCCAAGAAAGAGAACAAGTATTACAAACCATATTGATCACATCTTGGAGGTTTAATCAAGTTTGTTACAAATGCTAAACTTCGCCAAGCGCATTTAACCGTACTAAAAAGAACACCTTTTTGTTATGTGGTCGAGACATTAAGGAACAATAAGCTGGTATATGCAAAATGTCGCAAGTTTGATGATACTGTTGCCAACATTATCACAATTTATGATCCATTGACCAATAAGTTCAGAATTGGTCATAGAGTAATATCTTTTACAAAGGGTGAGCTGAAGCTCATATTGGGAATAGTTTGTGTAGAACAAGGTAAACATATATTTTTGTTTCTTCTTATGTCGTATCATGATTGTTGTTTTGAATCATATATGTACTACTAAAAATACATTATTACATTTGTTTACAAGGGATGGATTTATCGCAAATGTCTAGAGAATCAATTACATTTAGAGAGCGAAGGTGCAAGAATGAAAGACGACTTACTGACCCTATATTGAAAAGTATATTAGACGAAGCAGTTGAGGGAAAAACACAGGCCGACATTGGTGATGTGATACGAACATTATGCATATACATGTTCCTGACCCTCTTTTTCCCAACATTCGGCACTACAGTGGGTTGGGTCTAATTGAACTATATGGACGACTTGGATTTAATGATGCGATATAATTGGGTTGAAGCGATCCCTCACACACTAATGACGTCTATCCGGAGCAACTATCGTACACCTCGAAAAGTCACTGGTTGCGTCATGGTGCTACAGGTAAGGCTAACAAATAAGTTATTATAACTTAATTATCTTGATATTTTTGTAATGATAACATAGCTAACAATGCTTCTAATTGAAAATAAATATAGTATTGGTTTTGTGAACACACATCTATTGTGCAACCTGATTGCCTGATGAATTTTCTAGATGTTTGAAGTGGGATTTTCCAATGATGGAGGCAGAGGTGAAGAATAAGAAACTATCAATAATAGCACGGAAAAAGGTATATCCAATTGTATTATTTTCAAGTTCATGCCAAATGGGATTTCAGTTTAGTGCTTCTACTTATATACCATTATCTTATCTCAAACAATTTAACGTTATATTACACATTCATATTAGTATGTAAGAAGATAAGCAATCACAAATCACAATATCAAGAAAACTAATTGGTGTATCATTTTCTGATGGGTGTATTATTTTCTGGTAGCTGTATCATTTTCTGTTGGATATCTCATTTTGCGTATCATTTCTGTTAGCAATTTCATTTCCTATTCGATGTTTTATTCGATGATAGCTGCACTCAGTTTTTTGTTAGCTGTAGCAATTTTTATACGTGTTTCATTCAAGTTAATTTTTTCATACTTTGTTCCCACTGTTGTTAATGTGCTTGTTCTCTTGGATTAATGCAGGTCTCTATCACCGGGTTAATGCAAACATAGTACGAGAAGAAGAGATTCAAGAGAAGATTGAAAGCGCTTCGACGTCTTAATAAACAAAAAATTTTGGATGAGGACAGAACCATTGGAAATCAAGACGATGAAGCTGAAAATCCAGAAGTTGTTCTGATTAGTGAAGCACTAAAAGTTGAAGAAAACCTAACTTTGCCTTGGTTTGAGGGGCCAACTGAGCTTGAGAACGATGGATTAGAAGATAGTTTCAATGAAGCAAAATTTAGGAAGGACATCACACCAAATCTAAGTGACACAAAGAAGGACCATGTTGACATAAATTTGGAAACCACTATGGATGAACAACAAAAAGACACCTTAATCACTGAGTTGCAAAAACAAGTGGTAAAGTTTAATGAAGCAGTGAAGGAGCGTGATGCAATAATATCTTCCTTCGAAGAAAATATGAACAACTTAACAGAGGAGTTGGAAGAAAGGGTAGTGCATGAGATAACACAGGCAACTAGAGCAGAAAAATCACAAAATTTGGAGGTTGCTGAGCCAAGTTCAATGGTCAAACGTATCAAAGAAAAGAGCAAAAGGTTGAAAATATTACTTGAATACACGTATGAGGCATTGACCAAGAACACAAGGAGAGTGAGGTAGAACGCATCAACAAGCAAGCAAGGTTTTGTAGATGTTGGAAACGAGCTAGAACGTGGTGAACTGGTAAAAAGTTGAATCTCACCTATATACACAAACATAGTGTGTATCATTTGTTGAACGAGCAGGACCAACAAAAATATGAAGCATATGGGGGATGGAAGAACACAGGTTAGTAGTTTAAAACAATACTTTCTTCAAAAGTATTTCTCCTTATGAATGTTTATGAATACAAATGGAACTAACCAAATGAACAAACATTTCCAGTGTATGCGTGTGGGAGGGAGAGAACCATAGGACTTGTGTCTTTACTGAGGACATCAGAAACTTGTTGATGGAATCAGATGTTTCAAGTTGTGTAAGTGTATTTGTTATAAAAAACAATACTTAAATACTTAATATCACCGATTAAATTCAAGCAGTAGGATACAACTGAATCTTAACTTCTGGCTCCATAGGTCATTGACGGATATGTTAAAATACTTACGAGGAAGCATGGTGCAATTGGTGATAAATGCTATATTTTCTCTAACCTAACATACGTAAGAACCTTTCATGCATCAATTTTTTTAAATAAGTTATCATTGCTTTGTTAATGTGTTTGAAACAAAGCATTTTTAATTAGATCTTTGAAAACTAACAACTATTATGCGAATGCCAACAACTATTAAGCCCAAAAAAACTAGAAGAAACGGGCGCGTACTCTGGAATGGAACATAACAAAGCATTCACGAATCATTTCTTATTATTCCCGTTGTATCATTCAAACCATTGGACCTTGCTAGTTGCTGACATTACGGTGGGTGGTTGGTACCATTACAACCCAATGAAACCACAGGGCCATGATCCACATATGGGTATTGCAAATGATTGGGTAATTGAAATACGTGCAACGTTTTAATGGTTTAGACGAATGCAATTCTTAATTTGGTGTGTGTTGCTAATTGTATCTCATAAAACATGCAGAAGTTTAATCTAGAAGAATATACAAATACTGTCAGTTTTGAATTACTAACCCAGGATCACAACAAAGAACTTGTATTAGTTAACGTCTGCCCACAACAACAAAGTGGCTCGTATGTATCACCATAATTTTTCTTGTGTTGCATTTGTTTCATTCTAGTGCATGTTTGATATGGCAATTTGGTGGGGGTGTTGTCACATTTGATTCTTGGTTGGTTTATAGGTTGGACTGTGGTGTTATCATTTGCTATATCATTCGCCAACATGTTTTGAATGAGCTAGTGGAAGGAGTTCTATCGATTGAGATGTGTCAAAGACTTAGGAAAGATATCATACATGAGTTCATTAGCGACCCTGTGATATTCTAGTATCCCGCATTGAAAAGGGAGAGGGAGTTCCTAGGCTATAAAAAAAAATCTTGGACCCTTACATTCAACGAGGCCTTTTCCCAGGTGGTAGAGACCCTAGCAAAACTCCGCAGTTAAGCGTGCTTACACTGGAGCAATGCAAATATGGATGACGCCCTAGGAAGAACAAAATTGTGAAGGCTTTTGCCCAAAGCGAACAATATCGTTGTCATGTGAAGGGTCAGGGTGTTATAGACCCAGTGCGTACATAGAATAAGGATGTGAAGAAAGATTCTTAACTGATTCGTTATTTGTAAATCTTCCCAAGTTTGGGTTGGATTGGGGTGTTGTCCAATTATGAATATGTTATAGACATTTTTTCTTTCAAGGGAATGGTTGTTATTTAGTACGGTTTGACGCAATGTAATATTTATTAAAACAATGTCACATTTTCTGGACACAAATTTGGTAAGAGTCTCTAATTTTTGATCTTTTTTAATATTTGATGACGACATATTGTGGTGATGGAACATTATTCATATGTGAACATGCTGTGTATAATGGAATTGCATTACTTGATACTGGTTGTCAACAGGTTTTGTAGCAGGATTGTGTATCATTTTTGCAAACATATGTATCATTTTTATGGTTTGAAATAAAATCAAATGTATTTGATGGTTTGAATTAATGGCACTTATGTAAGGATGATTTGATTAAAGTCATGCATTTTTATGATAGGTTCTTATACGGAACGGGAGCAAAAACTGGGATTAATGTGAAAATAATAATGAACCCTGAATATTGTTTGTAAATAGGATGTCCATTTGATGACATGATAGGCGAAAATCGCATGGCATTTTTTCTCATTCCTCGAGCTCTGGATAAATCAATATGATATCTTGCTTCTGGGTCGCATTAAGTACATAGATATCAACTATAAGAACGGTTACCATGCTTTGGGTATGTCCTATTCTAAAACAACAATACTACATAAGAAACATACATAACGCATAAAAATGAAGCAGCAATTTTAAAAAAGCAGGAACCATGTATCATTTTCTGCATTTTTATGAAACATACATATCAAAACAGGTTTCAACTACCATTTTATAGCAATTTTTGATTTTTTATGAAACATACATAAGAAAACATGTGCAACTACCATTCATCAGTATCGTACACACTTTATTATTGAATTAAAAAAATAACATTCGATCAAAAAATGAACAACGTATGACGAGACTAATACTTAGATCAATGCGTCATTATACGATTTTCTATTGTGGTTCCCAAGCTTACCACACATTCCATACCTAATTTGCCGAACAGTCTCACCGATTGATGGAATTCTTCTTTTCTTAGGTCTTCCAGGTTGTTTTTTAGACAACGACGGAAGAATGTTACTTCCAACATTGACATCATAACCCTTGCAAATTGTAGGTCGAGAAAATATTAATGATGCATATGAATCACGATAATTCTGAATAGTGTAGTAATAATCAACATACTGGTTGAGATTGTTGCCACTCTTCTTTATTGCATAAACAGCATGTGAGCACAAGAACCCCTTCAACTGCCATAGGCAACAGGAACATGTGCTCCTCCCAATATCAATCGACACCGATGGAAACGAATGAACCTTGTATACATTGACGGCCGACAAGCTAACATTCCATGTCCTCGACTCATTAAACGCTTTACAAAGATTTGAATCAATATTAGGGCATACAAGCCCTATCCATCTTTCAGCTAACTCTTTCCTTGAAGACATCTGATTTATTAGTTTCACTCGAATAGCATCAACCATATTGGTGATTGGCAAGTGATGCGCTTCCCGAATCCAATTGTTAAATGACTCAGCTGCATTAGAACTCATTTCACTGTAGCGTCTTCCATCAAAGTACACATTGCTCTAGTGCTGAAATGGTAAGTTATCAATAAAGGTTTTGACTCTGTTACCACCCTCACGCAATAACTCGTTCAAGGACTGTTGGAATGTCTCACGTGTAGGAGCATATGCACATTTCTCGAAATGATTCACCATCTTCTCACGATGCATTCCAACACCCACACAAATGGTTCCTCAAACTCCTAATCAAGTGTTGCAAACAATAACCATGGCCAGCAAATGGAAAAATCTCACTAACAGCATCTAGCAGCCCGTGATTATGATCACTCACAAAGGTGATATCCCTATTAGGGTCCAATATTGAGGCCAATTGTTGCATGAACGACTTTCAATTGTCTTTATTTTCAGCATCTACAATAGCGAATCATACAGAAAATAGCCCTGATAGAAAATAGAAAATGATACAACCATCAGAGAGGCACTACAAAAAGGAAAATGATGACATCACAATTATAGGAAAAAAATAAAACTACACAACATACCTTAATTTCCATCCGTAGCTGTGGCAGATAGTAGAATTCCATTGTATCTTTTTTTAAGAAATATTTCGTCAATGAATAATAAAGGGCGACAACTACTAAACCCTTTAATGCAAGCTTCAAATGCAAAAAATAACTGTTTGAAATGGAGTGTTACCGAATTAAACTCAAGCACAATGGAACTACCAGGGTTGCTGCTCCGACATGCATCAACATACCATCGAAGTTGATCAAATGAACTTGAAAAGTCACTGAAAATTTCACCCCTAGCCTTTTCAACACCC
Source organism: Heliamphora exappendiculata (assembly GCA_034768845.1). Classification (NCBI taxonomy): domain Eukaryota; kingdom Viridiplantae; phylum Streptophyta; class Magnoliopsida; order Ericales; family Sarraceniaceae; genus Heliamphora; species Heliamphora exappendiculata. Next base: position 15,921 of record JAOTRH010460543.1, on the reverse strand, counting down.
ATCCAAGCTTGATGGTAGCTAATATCCAAACTATACTTTGATTTGAGCTCACTAACAACATTTATTGGCTGGGTCAATGGTTTGGAATGCACATCGTTACTGATTAAATTACCTATGAATGTGGATGTCATACAAGAATGCTTAGTTGTGCGAATTGCTGACCCACATGTATGAACATTATTTAGCTTTTTTATGTAACAATAACCATTGGCTGCCAATACTGGTGCATTGACCATCTACTCGCATCGACGGTCTCTATAACGGCAATGAGCAGATACGCGTATATTGTCATTCTTTACATAGACGAAATGGAAACCACACTCGATGGCATACTTACATAGAACAGTCCGAAACTGCCTAGTGCCACCTTCAAACTTCTGTCTCACCTCGCTAATTCCTCTCGCCTAAGGGGCGGATAAGAGCACCTTCTCTGAATGCGAAACAAATGACGACATTATTTTAGTCTTTTCTCGTGCTCCAACATCCATTTTTCTTGTGCATCTTTCATACTCATTTCGTCAACCAATCGACTACTATATTCATCGACCTTGCCGTTCACATCTTCAGCGCTATTAGAATCCCAGATTGCAACTTCTACCATATCCAAACCCTTTGACATTACCAACGCAAATAATACTTGTAGATCTTCCTCATTATCGAGCATACAATTGGTGCATCCTGGGAATGAATATCTCATTAACATCGACCCGACGTCAATACTATTCCATTTGCACTACACAGAACGTACAAGCATATTATATGTCCAACTGTGATATATTCGAATGCCGACAGTATAACCATTGTATTTGCACATCATAATTATTGGATTGTCCATGACTCCTACGCCCAACACAAAAGCTGCACAACAAAACCACAAAGATAAGCCAATACATACTAACATAAATGATACAAAAAATAAATTTCAAGTGTACATAAAAATGATACAAGCATATCTCTATTTTGGGCTATTTACTTAAGTACAACCAACATAGAATGAAACATCCAACATAAAATGAAACAGCCAACAGGAATAATATGCAAAGTGAGAAATCTAGCAAAAAATGATACAGCCAACAGAAAATGATACACCCAACAGAAATCATGCAGAGAATGATATAGTCAATAGAAAATGATATACCAACCAGAACATGATACACCAATCTATCATTTTCCACCATGTTTTGATTTTTTTTGTATCATTTCGTATTGTTATGTTAAGAAAAATGATACATGCCTAGTGACCATGTGAAATCATAGTATCATTATCTTTAACTTATAGTTAAAGTATCATTTTCTGCAATTTACTGTGTCATCATTATCTTCAAACTGTAGCGAACATGTGGAATCATTGTATCATTAACATCACCTAGTAGTTAATGTATTATTTTTTGCAAATTTACTGTATCATAACTTAATCATGTGAAAGCATTAATCATATGTTTGCAAAGAGAAAATGATTTCATTGCATAAATTAACCCATTATTAGAATAATGGATAAGAACAAAAAAACTATTCTTGAAAATGGATTAAAGTACAAAATAATGGATGAAAATAGAAAACAACCTTGAAATGGCGTTAGAACTTAGAACTGAAACGAATGTAATTGTGCTAAAATAAAAAATGGCAAAACGCAATTGAAAAAAAGAAGCACATAGATTAACAAAAATGCAATTGTGCTAGAATCAAAAATGGCAATTTGCGTGAAGTTTGCATGAGAAACGGAGATGACAATTTGAAAAAAGATTCACTGATATCAAAACAACCCTTTTACCATATCACCTTAATTACAATTAATAAATGGTATAAAGGTCCATTTTTTATTCAAAATTTTTAAAAAGGACTTCATGGAATATCGTACTTTTGATAAAGACTAATTTTCAAACATCTTTCTAAAATGGAATCTATCCCCAATTTGCACTTTTTATTATAAAGATATTCATGTATTTTTAGCACCTACTTGGCCTATTTAAGTTTTTTCGTAAAGTAAACCACAACACTTCCAAGAAAGGTGCAACACATAAGCATGCATTCAATCAAGTTCAATAAAGTAAATTAATATACCAATTTCTATTATTAATAGATACTCTACCTCTTGAGCCAACAACACTCTTTACCTTTCTCCATCTTCAACACAACAAAAGTTGATAACTGACACTCTTACCTATTAATTTGCTTCAAGATTTTTCACAACAAAATTGTTACAATTTCATAAAATATGCACCAAGTTTTTTCTAACATCAATTTCAATAAAGAGACCTAGCTAAAAATATGCCTCTAGAATTAATATCCAGATTTTTTTAGCACAACAATATATCATATTCTTAAAAAGAACAGATAATAAATAAATCATGTGAACTAAACAAATCTGAGTAGAAGAGAAATACTCACTCGACGAAAAACACTTATGGGGACTTATAAAATCAGTTCCATTACTCAAGCCATGAAAATGCAATAAATGAAAAGGAAAGAAAATGATAAAGATGAGAATGTTTACCGGTTGCTTTGGGTATTGAAATAGTGTTTCAATTTACCCAACTTAGTCATATTTTTTATTTACCTCAACTAACAAATTAATCAAGAATTAACTAATATCGACCAAGGTACAACTGTTCTCAACAAAGACCACGTGAATGTAAATTATTTTAATCTTAAAACGTATCCAAGAAGTTGAGACTCATTTTTTAGCTTTGGGATCAAGGTTTTGGTTGTATTTGTACTTTTTATTTAATTTTTTTTGATTTGTATTTGGCAGGAATCTAATTTGGTAGAATGCTTGGCAGGAATCTAACTTGGTAGAATTTAATTAAAGCAATTTGAAAAATCTGAAACTTTTTCTCTAATGGTTAGCAATTGGATTCAGAGATCATCAGATCCATGATATTGACAAATCAGTTCAAAAAGGGATTCAGTTTCAGTTTTAAACCAACTTGTCAAAGACTTTTTTCCCTAATTTTTTGAATGTCAACTATTTAAATCTATTGACGAAAAATTAACCAACATTTTAAAAAAGATCTATTAAATACAAAAACAAACTAAGAGGGCCAAAACATAAATAAAAGGGTTTGGGGAATACGAGAACTATTAGAAGGGGGTTTGGAAAATCAAAAACAAAGCAAAACACAAACCTAGAACACAAACCTGAATGGAATAGAAGACCAGCACGGGGAAGGGTTGTGAAACCAGCGTGGTTTACAGTCTTTGATCTAGAAAATTTATGAATGACATATATGTGAATAAAAAAATATAAAAAGCAAACAAATATTGGATAACGGATAGAAAATCAAGCAATATACTGATCAGATTGCTATCGATTAGCAAAAATTACAAACTGGCAAACAAAAGAAAAGGATGAAATATGGCGAATAATGGTAAAACAAGTACAAATATTTAGTATTAAAAAAAAAAGTTCAAGAAGACAATTCAAATTGAGAATAAATACAAGAAGAACATTAGGGAAAAATAATCAAACCAAATATAGAGCTCTAGTATCTGATATGAAAACCCACAATGAAAATAAAACAACGCTTTGGTGAGAGAGAGAGTTAGGAATACCTTCGAAAAGAAGGCGAGTTTGCCGTTTACGGAAGAGAGAGAGTACAGTGAGATCGGCGATGCGTGGTGGTGCTGATCAGCAGTGAGCGGCGGTGAGTAGCGATGGGCGACAGTGAGAGAGAGATCAGATCCGATGAGAGGTAAAGTGAGGCAAAGAGTGAAGTGAGAGAGAGTGACAATTAGGGAGATGTTGTGTTGAGTCTTGTATTCTACCGAGCTCATATTTATTATATTATTTTTTGTCTATATGTAATTGAGTTGAGATGGAATTAGGAGTCCGCTAGAATTCTTTATGTCGTGCCCTAAACTTCGGGTCACGTGAAACACCCACAAACAAACAACATAATACCTAACCCGATAATACACTCTCAATATAAAACATACATGCATTATATAAAATCGCCAAACGACTTACATTACACGGCTCTAACGCCGAAAAATATGTTACAGCGTACATGTAATAGAAAGAACAAAAAGGAAGACTATAACTCTTCAACCTCTCCAGCAATCTCTGATCAACCTGCGTGACTGGTACCTGAAAAATATTTCAAATATCACACCGTGAGCCAAAACTCAGCAGAGACTAGACAACACATGCATATATAAGCTAAACATGCTAGAAAAACGAGGTGCAATTTTAGACTCTCTTTCAATTCTTTAAAACAAGTTTCACAAACAACGGAAAAGCGAGGATAAAAACCATTTTGACTCACACGAGCCTTGAAAACAATTCTATTAAGTTACGATTCTCTCAGGTCATAAACATAGTTTTAAAAATTGGTTTATTCGTCTCGATATGCATTTCATGCAATTCATGAATCTTTTCGGACTTTCACCAAAGGACCACAGCCCAAACTAATATATCTTCTCGGACTTTCTCGAACTTTCACCAAAGGACCGCAGCCCAAACTAACACATCGTCAACCACGAGATAAAACCATACACCACGGGATAAAACCGTGCACCAATGATGCAACTCAACACATGCATCCCTCACAACACAACACATGCCACCCGTGCATGCAACACACGCAACACACGCAACCAGTGCAACACACACAACGCACGTAACCCGTGCAACACACGTCTTCACGGACTTTCACCGTAGGACCATCATCCACCCTCATATGCAATCTTTACAGACTTTTACCGAGGGATCACTATCTGCCCCACGTAAGCATCTTTACGGACTTTCACCGTGAGACCAATATACGCCCCACTATACGCACCATCAGCCAGAGTTAACATTCATAGAACCACATGTTCATCTATCCAATTCCATTCACATATGCATAATTAAACCAGGGTTTAAATGCATAAAATCACGTACTATCACTACGTTTTACAAATCACGTTACATGCTACACACGTGACTCACACGACATGCATCACATGCATTTGTCCTCATAACTCACACATGCATACCTATAAAACTCTGCATTTTAAAGCATAAACCACGTTACACATAACGACATCAAAGCCATGTATTCCACTTAACATTCTGTACATAAATAAACTAGAGTTATAAATGCATAAAGCCAGTTATAAATGCACATAGCCATATATAACTTCACATCATGATGCCAACCATCACATAACTCAACATCCACTCATATGGACAACCAACAACCCACAGAACCAAAACCTAACTCGAGCGTTCAACTCCCTCTCGAGCGGTCCCCTACCGACATAGCACACTACCATAACCCCATTCGAGCGCACAACCACCGCTCGAGTGGTCACCCACCGACCCAACTCTCGGCCACCAACCTGCTCGAGCGCACAACCATTGCTCAAACGATCAACGCTGGGAGAAAACCCAAACAAAGAAACAAAACCAAACCCCCGCACGCAACAATGGACAAACCACCACAAGAACAACTGTGCACCCAAAACTTGCATCTAACCATGCACGTCACCCTCGAGGACGGCACCTAACAAACACCCAAGGCCATGACATGACCCCCCCGAAGCCATAACACGACCAACCGAACCCCAAAAAGAATTCAATAGTATTTTAGTCGACTAATCACATAATCAATCAACCGAGTACCATTGAAAATCAATTGGAAACCAAGGACCCAACCACCAGCATATCATAACCCAGATCAACACACGCCCAACACGGCTAACACATAACCACACACGCCAAACACGGCCAACACAAACTCCCACACGCCCAACACGCGCCCTACACAATCCACGACGCACATGCGCGCCCAACCCAAACCCACGACGCCCCAAGAAAAAAGAAACTTGATAAAAAGCTCCACCAAGGATAAAAAAAACCTTTCCCAAATGTTCGTCTACAAACGGGTGAAAAACGGTTTGAAAATCTTGAAATACCTTCACTCTTTTGATCATAACTTTTTCTACAAAAATAATGTTGTTGTGAGAGAAGTGTCAATGGAAATAAAACTTTTGGGGTTTCAATTTGAGTACAAAAATGACCCAATTTCGAGTTCAGACGAGGGAGATATCATCAAAACAAAACGACTCTACGTAGCCAGTCCGCTCGAGCAGACGTCGGGCGCTCGAGCGAGCTACCACTCGAGAAAAATCCAAATTTCTTGTTCTTGGTGTTCTAAGCCCCCAAACTATCCAACACCCACTATGATGCTTCAAAACACTCACAAACCTATCGATTCACATATATTTAACACCCACGGACACACACGAACTCAAACCATCAAAGATCACCGAACAAAAAATCTCAAACCCGGTTCCATCCAACTGAAACAACACAAAACCCCCTTTTCAAGCCAAAATCCAGTTTTTCAAAACATAAATTAGTTTTTCATGCATTTTTAACCGGTAAAAACACACACGATTACACGTAGCACCCTTATACAGCAGTGGAGTCTAAAATCTTACCTCGGTGAGTTAAAAGCTCGACGCCTCGAACCACATGCAAAATCGAGTTTCGTTAGAATAAAATTCTATCTGGATGAACGCGTAGCCCACCGTGCCAATAATAAGAATCCGCTGTTAGATTGTCGAAAATGGAGTCCCGGGCCCCCGAGAAGTTAGAGAGAATGCAGAGAGAAAAAAAAAACTTAATTGAGAAAAATTTGAAAATATCTTTTGAAAATATTTAACTCCAGATATTTATAAGCCTCCAAAATATATATTTTTAAAATTTTTTCAAAATTCGCACTACAACGTCCCACTGTCCCTAGGAACTAATCCTACATACATATCTAACCCCAATCATGTATCTAACATCATATAAACATGCAAAACCGTAAAGAAAAACACGCGTCGAAAAACACCGAAAAATAAAATTGATCAGGATGTCACAGTTTATGTATAGGGATTATAATAATATAGGCAGACTAGAATTATTTAGGACCTCTATGTGTGTGCCTATAAATAGGACACTAGTAGAGCCATAGGGATAAGGTCGTGAGACAGAAAATTGTGAGGTTATGTGGTAGAGAGAAAGGAGATGGATGCAGTACTCTTTTACATTCGACATAGTGAAGTATTTTCTCTCTCGCTCGTGGACGTAGGCCGGTGTGGACTGAACCACGTAAATCCATGCTGTTTATTATTTTCTATTTTTTATGTGTGGATTGCTTCCGTTCGCGTTCGGAGATTGATGTTCAAATCCCAACAAGTGGTATCAAAGCCGACGGTGGATGATTCGAAGCTGTGGTGGTTGATCAGAGCACCTATATTATTTTTTATTTCGATTTGTATAAATTAAAAATATTTTTTTTTGTACAAAAAAAAGACTTTCGGTGCTTGGTGCGGCGCCGAGAAAATCTGGTGCAACAGTAGCCGTGCAAAACAAATTACAGCATTGGAAGTAATTGTGGTTTGCAAAAGTTTTTCATGATTTTCGTGCAAATTAAGGTGAATTGTTCTTGGTGCAACACTGAGGGAGCGGCGCTGGAACCTAAGAATGGGTAACTAATCCCTAATCATAGAATGAGGGATTAGGATTCACGGGGCAATAATCATGTGTGGCATTGATTAAATGAACGGTTCACATTTATTTTATTATATCGAATCGTATATATAATAAAATAATTAATAGAGAAGGTGTCTCGTAAGGTTTTTTGGGGCTACAGAGTCATCGATATAGTTAAATTTTTTAATTTTTGCACTTTTTAATTGAATTGGACAAATCGGCTTAGATTGGGATTGATCGAGTGTGATCGGTACAACTGGAGCGATCAGTTACAATCAGAGTTGACTTGGGCTGCATGGGACAAGGTTTACATATATCTAAAATTGTGACGAGTTCATATTGTGGGGATAGTTATACACAAATCTAATGACGTTGAAGAGTTCGGATTTTGTAATTGAATCTTTTAACGGTCACAACGACTTCACTTTATGGAAGCAAATGGTGAGGAATATATTGACGCGCGAAGGACTGATTAAGGCTCTCAAGAATAAGTCAGAGAAATCAAAAATGATAAAGGATGTAGAGAGGGATGAGATGCGAGACTTAGCGAACAGCACGATTCAGTTGTATCTCGGTAACAACACTTTTCGAAAAGTCATCAATGAAAGCGATTGGTCTACTCTAAGCTAAGTTGAAGAGTAGGTACAAGTCCAAAATATTGACGAATCAGTTGTCTTTAAAGAAACAGTTATATGCACTTCAAATGACAGAGGAAGCGAACTTTATTGAGTACTTGGAGGAGTTCAACAGGATACTAACGAAATTGGATTCTATCGACGCAAAGATCAAAGATGAGGATAAAGCAATTCTCCTGTTGGTTTTCTTACCTTTATCATATGAACATCTGAGGACTACACCGATGTTTAGAAAAGATATTCTTGGGTCAGATGAGGTTGTTGCTGCTCTCATTTCTTATAAGATGTTGAAGAAGATGGAGAGTGACAGATCATAGGGAGAGGGCATTATGGTTGCATTAGGCAGTGGAAAAGTCAGAGGCAGGGTGACAATGAAGGAAGAGGGATCTAAGAAGAAAGTTCGTTCTAAGTCGAGAGGTTACAAAGGGAAGTGCTACTATTGTGACAAGAAAGGTCATCTGAAAAGAAATTATCTGAAGTATAAGGCAGACAAGAGAAAAGAGTAATCATTAGAGACAGCAGTTATAGAAGGCTCCGACTATGAAGAATTAGAGGTGCTCACAATTACTTAAGATATGAGCAAATCAGATTGAATATTAGATTCTAGATATTCGTTCTACATGTGTGCAGTCAGAGAGTATTTTGATACATATTAGGCATGTGATAGGGGTACTGTTAGGATGCCTAACAATGCAGTGAGCAAAGTTGTCGGTATAGGGACAGTATGGCTTTACAAGCTTGATGATCCTATTTTGATCTTGAGTGGAGTTAGACATGTCCTAAATTTAAGAAAGAATTTGGTTTCTCTAGGGATACTAAATTCGAGAGGTTGTGGGTTCTTATTTAGAGGTAGAGTTCTTTAGGTTTTAAAGGGAAATATGAATGTACTACAGGGAAAAATGATTGACAATATATGCAGGTTTGTAGGAAATATTGTGACAGATGGAGTTACTACCAGGCATAAGATGAGTACTATAGGTAAACGACATATACAAAAAAAGTGTAAGGGTGATCAGGGTAAACAACAGTTACGGAAAAACACACAGAATAGGCGCAGGGGTACATAAAAGCGATAAGCTAGTACAAGTGCGCAGGTGAGCAAATCAGATGGTGTGTAGGATGCCGACAAAATGCAAGAGCAACAGTTATTGAATGTTCACAGAAAAATTCCGAGCAATAAGACTAAAACGACAGAAGTGATGGATAGGTGTATACCTCGACAGAAGCGAGTCTCATATGCTCTTGATTTGGTTAGTGGTGATGATCTCTCCAGTTATGTGGACAAAGAGGGCATCCGGGTTGGGGTGCAAGCACCTTATTATAGAGGTGTGGGCTATGCTATTTGGGTGTGGCAGATCGACGATGACACGACGGTAGAATCGACATCAATGCTGGTTATCTTTAGGGTGATTTGCAGAATTCAAGCCAAGGTAGAGATTGTTGAGCTGTGTCTTGTATTCTACTGGGTTCATGTTTATTATATTATTTTTAGGCTATATGTAATAGAGTTGAGATGGAATTAGAAGCCTACTAGAATTCTTTATGTATAGGGATTATAGTCATATGGGCTGACTAGAATTCTTTAGGACTTCTACGTGTGTGCCTATAAATAGAATTGAAAAAGATTTTCTACTTTTTGTGCGTGGATTGCTTTGGTTCGCATTTGGGGATTGGTATTTGTTAGTTCTAGGCAACCCAATAGGGGGGATGAATTAAGTCTTAAAAATTAATAAAAATATTTAAAATTTTTTTAAAAATCTTTTAATATTGCAAACAATTATAGCTAAGCAGGTAAGAATTAAAATAATGCAAATATGAAAAAGGTGAATTAAAATAATGCAAATATGAAAAAGGTTAGAAAAAGAGAGATAGAACCAGACACAGAGGATTTTATAGTGGTTCGATTTCTTTCAAACCTACGTTCACTCCTCAAGTTACCCATTGAGTATTTTCACTTTAGAGAATGCTTCACGGGCGTATTCTAAGTCTTTACAACTTTAATACTTTGCTTGAATAAATAAATATTTACAGACACATTCAAAAGCCTATTTCAGTTTCAAAAAGATCTTATGAAAATAATTTCTTATTTTTTTCTAATTTCTCTTGAACTCTTCTTTGATGAGATTTACTCACTCACTCAAAAAATAAAAAGTAACTCACCATTGATTACAATAAATGAAGTGATTAATGAGAAACAATTATTCTCTTTATAGAAATTAATTTACAAAAAATGAGAAGAAAAAGAGATATGAGAAACAAGAATTGGAGCTTTAGCAATAAATGAGAGCTTGAGAATATAGAGATTGATTCAAGCAATAGAACAGTGATTGTAAGTCTCCAATTGGATTAAATGCTGAAAAGTTACTCCTTATATAAGTTCTTGTGCATTCATGACCGTTGGAGGTAGGTAAAAGCAATAAATGCCAGAAATCTAACCGTTGAGGTCTGCTGCGAATTTGAAATTCTGTCGCAGGTGGAGAAGGAGCAACAAGATCTACAGGAATAGGAGAAACATCTCGAGGTGGAGGAGGAGCAGAGGTTCTGACAGATGAAGGGGTACCATGACGGGATGTGGTCTAGATACTGTGGTGCCGGAATTTAGGGGTTTTGAAAAATATTTAAAAAATAAGAAAATTCAAAGATGTTTAAAAAAATCCTTTAACACCTTGAAAACTAAATTGTGAAAATTCTTTTTTGTTGAAAATAAAGTTACCACTTAGTTTTTGACAAAAACTAAGAAAAATAAAAATGGCTACTAATTTTTAAAGCGTTTAACCAGATAAAAATAGTTCGGGGGCTAAGGTACGAATTGGATAAGGTGTTAGGCACCCCGTTCGCCTCTACTAATCATCATCGGTTCTTTAATAGAATTTTTTAAATGCATGTAAATAAAAAAATAGAAACAATGAGAGAACATCCAAAATTAAATACAGAAAATACATAGTATATGTAGGTAGAACGCTAAATAAAACAAGAATCAAAAGAAAATTCTAAGTCCTACGGTATGTAATTTCTAACTAAATGATACATGGAATACTTCCTTATGCGATATTATTAAAGCAACATAAACTAGCATGATTTGCACAAAAGAGCAAAAATATGCTAAAATTACCTAAACATGATTTGTTATAAAATAAATCAAACTATTATAAACATAACACTAAACTAACATATAAAACATGCATATTCTTAAACTATCAAATGCATAACCAAGATAAAAGCAATGTGAAAATTCTATATTAAAAAATTTACTAAAGAAAAATAATGAAATCTAATAACAAGTGTTTTATGTATTAATATGATAAGGGAATACTTAAAAATTTAATTTGAAAGAAAAAAAAATAAAGAAAAAGCTTACAAAAGAAAATTAAGCAAAAATAAGAATGTTTAGAAAATACTATTAAACTAATGAAAAGAAAACCTAGCTATTTATATTTTAAAAGAGATAAAAGAAAATAAAGGAAAAAGAAAACAATAAAAAAGAAAATTACATTTAAAGAACGAGAATTAAATTAAAAGATTTTTTTTATTATTATAGGGTTTAATAAAAGAAAAGTACCATGAAAAAAAAACTATAGAAAAAGAAAAGAAAAAAAAGTAGAGCTTTATAAGAAAAATAAATAGTAGCATTAAAAGAAAAGAAATACTAAATGAAAAATTATAAGAAAATTAAAGCTAATAATAAAAATAAAAAAAATAAAATTTTAGAAAAGAAAATTATACTACTATTAAAGAAAAGAAAAAGAAGATGAAAAAGAAATATTAAGTTAAAAAGAAAAAAAAATAAAATATTAGCATTAAAGAAAAGAAATTGGACATTTAAAAGGAAAACAAAACTACCTTACAAGAAAAAAGAAAAGAAAATGAATGCTATGAAACAATGGAATTAAATGGGTGTAATATGTATAATTACAGCTATTTTTATGTACGCGCTTAGATTATAACAATTAACAACATTAATAAGTTGTAATTGTCAAAATAATGTTAGCATTAATAAAATGACAATGTACTAACTGTGAGTGTGAGGAAATTAATAACTAAGCAATTAAAGAAAATAACCAATAGGATTAACTATGTAAATGAAAGAAAAATGTTAATTAAAATTGAATTTTAACTCGATCACTTCAAAAAAGAGGAAATGGAGTTAAAAGGATCAGGGATCCAAACGGAATACCTTGATTGCTTAGGAATCCTCAAGTTGGGAGGATGTGCTTCTATGGTCCAATCCTCGGGTGGTGATCCAAGCAAGGCTTTCAATGTAGGGGTCAGAAGTTCGGATGTCGGTATTTCGATAGGGCATCAGCGGCGGGACTCGAAATTGCTCGACAACTCGGTAAAGCTTCTCTCACTAAACCTTTCACTAAAATTTTGTGCTGAAAGACGTACCAGGGTTGCCACGTTTTGGGACACGTAAGGCCATTTGGAGTTGGCGGTCGCCAGGTTCAATATGGTAGTCGTCATGTTTAGAAGAAGTTCCACAAGATTTTATTGGCGGTCGCCACAATGAGAGTTGGCGGTCGCCATTTTTTGCTAGGGTTTTCAAGAGGTTCTATTGACGACCGCCACAATGAGCATGACGGTTGCCACTTTGGGAAATGACTTTCATAACAAGTTATCGATGGTTCAATAAAATTTCATTGGTTTGAAGGTTTCGGGTTCAAATACCGAGCTTGGATCACTTTTTGAGGATCTAACTGAAGCACCATTCCATCTATTTTTATCATCGAATTCACCTAAGATTGGGCGGGGACAAATTGGGTTGTCTAAAGTTTTCCTTTTTGATATAACTTGCATAGTAACGTGTGATACATGTTATATCGAAGATCCAGAGACAACAACCATTTGACCAAGCCGTCAATCTTAGGCCACAAACACACAAGCATGCATATGATGTTGGTCGTACTCGAATTTTCATCGAGCTGCCTACATACCCCTTTGTTAGGGATCAGAGCAAAATGTAGTTCCCGGGGCAAAAATGCGGGGATGCGAGATAAAAACATGATGCAAATGCTAACATGATGTAGATGCTGGTGTGATCGAACAAATTTTAAAGATCGAGTCAAGATCTAAAGGGAGCACAAACAAGTCGAAGGTCAAGTCAAAAACTAAAAACTCGTTTTGGGGGTAAAAATAATTAAGAGAATTGAGTTAAGATCCAAGAAATTATCTTGACCGAAAAAGCAATTGATCGGTTGAGTTAAGACCACACAATTTCAGGATGAGAATGGGATAAAAATAGTTAGAAGCCAAGTTATAGCTTAAAATTAATTTTATCGAAAAGGATAAACACGGATTAATAAGTCAAGTTAAGACCTAAAAATTCGGAACGAGGTGCGGGATAAAAATAATTAAAAGCCAAGTTACGGTTTAAAATTAAATTTATTAGGAAGAAAACCACGAATTAATAGATCAAGTTAAGACAAAAAAATTCAGGATGAAAATGTGATAAAAATAACTAAAATCCAAGTTACGACTTAAAGTTAAATTTATTGAAAGGGATAACTACGAACAATGAGGATTAAAGCAAAAATGCACAAATCACACAATTATTTTTGCAAATTATTTTTAAACACAAAATTTGAAGTATTTTTGAAAAACACCATAGATTTTGAAATTATTTTTGAAAAGATCTTAAGATCATTTGTAGAAGAACACACACGAAATAAAAAATTTTAAAAAATTTATATTTTTTTGAAATCATCTTTGCTAATAAAACAAAGAGAAAATAATCTATAATAAACACACTAATAAAATAGACACATACAATAGAAAATAATAAAATAAATAAAAACATACATTAAAAGCTCCAAACACCTCTCTCAAACCCCAAAAAGTCATTATAACCAACAGACCTGACGCGACTTTTGGAAATCTGGCGATCGCCAAGCCCAAACCCCTATGACATGGCAGCCACCGGGTAAAAATCCGTCCACTAACATGGCGGTCACTCACTTTAGAAGTTACGACCGCCAACTCCAGGCGCGCATGAGGCTCCCAAGGTTGTGCGGGTGAGGTTCATTCGTATTCTCTCATTCTCTCTCTAGCTCTCTCGCGCTCTCGATTCTCTCTTGTCTTTCTCTAGCCTTTGATATTTTCCCGTTAACTTTCGAATATCCTTTCTTTATACACGATGTTCACATTATTGTTTGTGATCCCTTTCCTTTTCATGGCGGGCTAATGCCATGGGGACAATGACTTGGGGGCACGACAAAGGCCCTTTACCGTTGGGAGTTCTTCCACAGGGACTCTCAGACGTACGACTTCCAGTGTTCCTACCAGTGGGTCACCTCCACACAGCCTTCTGCTGCGATAGACGCTCTCGTACTTGAGAGGTGGAGCGTGCCTCCCACCGGGTTGCTGGGAAAGAGGCACGAGCAGCTGCTGAGGCTCAAGCGGCTGTTGATGCTGCTGCTGAGGCCGCGATGGCTGACTTCTTGGACCCTGATGTTGGGGAGAGCCATCCAGCGCCTTTTGAATCACACACCTACGCTCCGATTCCCCACCGCTTACATCCGGGTGGGACGCGACGATACGAGCCTCCTATCGACTCAGTCGCCGTTGATGTTCTTTTGCAGGAGCCCGACTATTACATTTCTCGTCAGCACCCATCGGTAAGTTCCCAAGCCTTGCCGTTTTAATACCAAAGCATATTTTTATAATATATCAAATATAGACGCATGCCTAAGATCCCCCATATGATGATGATGACTGATGATTTATTTTGATAATTTATTTTAATATGGATGAAGATTGATGTGTGATGTTTGGGATTTGAACTTAGCAGAGGTACCTTTACAATGAAAATTAAAATAGTAGAGATATTTAAAATTTGAACAAACAATGAAAAAAAATGGCGATTATTTTAATAAAAATTACAAAATAAACGGCTTGAATTTTTTATTGTTATTTTAAGGATAAACACAAAACTATGGAGAGAATTTTGTTTTTGTTTTTGGGTTATGAAAACTGAAGGAATAATTTTTATCGAAAATCTCAGAAAATTTGGAGGCAATTTTGTCAAAAATCTCTAAAAAGTTAAGGCAAAATTTTTACAAACTCTAGAAATTTAATGGGCATTTTAAAGAGAAATTCAAAATTTTTAGAAAATTTAGAAATTTTTTTAGAAAATCCTAAAAATTTAGAAAGAAAAAAGATCTAAGAAAAATTAGGAAAAATTTTCAGACATTTTTAGAACATCAAGCAAGATCCTAGACATTTGAAGAAAATTTTTAGAAATTCCAAGAAACTTTTAGAAAATCTTAGAAAATTAAAAAAAAATTAAAAAATACTAGAAAATTAAGGCAAAAATGTAAAAGAAAAATTAGAAAATCAGGGCAAAAAGGAGCAAAACACAAATATCTGAGAATAAATTTTTTATTTTTGTTTTTGTTTTTGTTTTGAAAGACATTTACTTGGCGTACCAGGACTTAAGGTTTCTGGTCTTTTATTAAGACGTGTAAAAATCAAAAAACTGTCACTTACACACAAATCTAGTGTCAGGGTGCCTAGTTTGCTAGGGCTTGAAAGAACCGAAGAGTCGTCACTTATATACGAACCTAGGGTTAGGGTGCCTAGTTTTCTAGGGCTTGAAAGAACCGAAGGGTCATCACTTACACATGAACCTAGGGTTGGGGTGCCTAGTTTTCTAGGGCTTGAAAGAACCGAAGAGTTGTCACTTACACACGAACCTAGGGTTAGGGAGAACCAAAGAGCCGTCACTTACACACGAACCTAGGGTTGGGGTGCCTAGTATTCTAGGACTTAAAAGAACCGAAGGGTCGTCGCTTACACATGAACCTAGGATTAAGGAGAACCGAA
>JAOTRH010460522.1:0-28650 GCA_034768845.1 Heliamphora exappendiculata | reverse complement strand
ATAAACTAATAAATTTATAAAGTTATAAATTTATAATAAATTATAAATTTATAATAAAATAATAAACTAATAAATAAGCATATAATAAACCATAAAATATAAATTTAATAATTAATAGTCTTATACAACAACTCAAAAAATAAAAAAATAAAAACAAAAACGTAAAAAACTTGCAAAAAGCCTGACCAAGGCCCAACCCGAGGCTCAATGATGCAGGGAGACGTATCAGCTGAAAGAACACAAACTCCGAAATTCAAAAAGTTGCTTGGATTAGAGATACTTTATCTAATAACAAACAAAATAAAAGAATAATTTCAAAAAATTCTTATTTATTCAGCGTTGAATAAGCTACAGCTATTACATGGTATTTATAATAACCTAACTCTAATCGAATGAAAAATTATCAATTAGGCAACACAAATTTTTCAAAATAAAAAATTAAAAAGAAATTACTAAAAATGGCAAATTTGACTTACAGGTCAAATTTGAATACAAAAAACATAAAGAAACATGCCAAAACAAACAACTCTTAAAAAGAATTTACCGAAAAAAAGTTATTACTAAAATAAAAGTTTCTTAAAACGAAAAAATCGCAATATCCGAGGCTTAAACAATGAAATTTTGCCAAAAACTGGCTTATGTTATGATTTAACGATGAGTCTTATTCGTTGGGCTGTTTCAAATGGAGCATGGGCCTTTCGAGATTAATTTGACTTTAACAGGTCACGCTTCTATTATCACCTTTTAGCTTGCTGTCGATCGTAGGCTTCTACAAAAGATAAGTCCATGAGCTCTGCATCACCCTAACCTTATACTCCTTAAGCCTGGGCCGACTCTTCTCCCAAAAAGCCTGGTCAGCTCGATTCAAACTTTTGGCGGGAGCTCATTAGGTCAGGACCAGGCTTGGTCCGCCCAAGCCACGATTGGACTGGATCGAACCAAAATTACATGCTTACAAATGATTAACTAGGCCTTCAAAGCTCCTACTTTGTGTTTGAGATATAGTTTCATTAGGTAGCCTTCTTTCATATTCTTTAATTTGATTTCTCTATTTTAGCACAAATATTTTACTTTTTCAATTTTTTTTTGGTGAAGAGAGCAATCTAAGAATTAGTTTCAATTTGGCTAAACTGAAAAAATTCAGTGAAGGAAAAAATCTATTTAAAGGTATTCAACATCCTTTTTACTTTAGTTCGTGGCCTTGTTTTAGATAATTATTTATTTATTTATATTATTTTATTTATTTTTGTTCTTAGCAAATATTTTTCATTTTACTCAAATTAATATAGTTTTTGACTAATCTTATCGAGATGAACTAAAAAAGTAATAAAAAAACTTATCAAAATATTTAAAAAATAAAAAAAACAAAAATAAGCAAATAAGTCAAATTTAATTTTTCTTAATTTCATATTTAGTAAATTTTTTTTATCTGTTCATCTTTTCATCATAATATTTTTACTTGTTTAGTTTCTCTAATCCAGACGATTTAAAAAATTAAAGAAAATATTAGCAAAAAGATGAAAAAGTTGTGAGGTTTTTTTAAATTCTAGTTCCATGGAGCTTGAGAATTAACATTTGAAATAAGTAAAGTGAGGTTTTGTAAAATCAAATGAGTTATGTAAAATTAAATGTAGTGTATATGTTGAAATTTAATCGAATTGGAAATCCTAGTTATTAGGAAGGTTAGGGATATGGGATTTTGGGTGTTGTGTTTAAATTATAAAAATTGAGGAATCAATTGGAATGATTGGAGATGTATGTTGAGATTTGTATGAATTGAAAAACATATCTTAATTAGGAAAAAGTTTAAAGGTTTTGTGTATAAATTGGGAGTTTGATGAATGAATTACCCTAGTGGAGGGCTTTGAAATGTTAATTCGGTGGTATTTGATAGTTGGAAGTTGATTTTACTCATGCTTTATACTCACGAATTCTTCTTTGAAAGAAAATTGTGGGTTGCAAAAATTTTAGAATTATTTTTTGGTGTGCTTTAAGGTGGGTGACCGCTCGAGCGGTCTTAGGTCCACTCCAGCAGTCTACTATCATAACCTTAGAGTCATACATTATAAATTCTAAGTAACGAAGTACACTTTCATGCTTCTCAACTCTCAAACAATTACAATTACAAGATCCAAGTTCTTGAAAGAAATATAAATAACTTAAGATTACATTAACCAAAAATCTAGTTATAAAGCTTCACATGCTAATCGTACATAATTCAAAAACTAAAAATACATTTCTTTCTTTTCATTAAGCCAAAGGGGCATCTCCAACACCTAAAAATTTGTTATGCAAACAACATGAGCCGAGACTCAATACGATTCTAACAACCTATATAAAAAGCATGCTCGATATGCAAAGAATAATTCTATAATAATGCACTCAACCCAAAAATATGTGATTTTCTCATGATTTATAAACAATCATATTCCAATTTTTCAATCAACACAACCAGACAATTATAAATTCCCATATGTTGCTCTCATTATTAGACCAACTTAAGACACCGATAAGCAACCCATGGGTTCTATAATTATCATCACAACCGTTTTCAATTGACAATATATCAGTAAATACATAATTACCACATAAATTGCACACATTTTCGGGAACACCATCCAAAGAAACAGAGCACCTCACCACGTTTTCGAGGATTAAACTGAATGAATTGGGTACTCATTCTTGTGCAAATTTTTAGTTTTTCACCGAGAAACTAGTCAAGCCTATATTAATTCAAAATTCTCCTAAATATTTATAACATGTCATCTCAATAATACTGGTCTCTCAATCATTGCACATGATTTTTACCAAATCACATATGTATTCACTACATCATCAGCACTTCAATTTTCAAATTCATCATACTATCTCAATTCTCACAATTGTGATACACAATGCCAATTTTAAATGAAAATCCCCAATTTATCCAAGCCAACAAAGTTTATTATCAACACCCAATTCATGCATTTTTTTTTTTTGCTAAGGAAAAGGAAATAATTTTATAACACCATCCAGGACAAGAAATAGCTACACAGCCACCTCCAAAGGGAGGGGGAGAAGACGCTCAAACAAGCCAAAAGGATTGAGAAACTCAATCCCCACCGGATAGAAACAGCCAGAAAGTAAGAAGCCTACTGATAACGAACAAAACAAACAAAACCAGGCTAGCCATACGCAGCCTGAAATTACAACCAAACCTTTACTCCTAACCCCTTGAAAGCTTTAATGTTGTTGAGGAAGTCATGCATAGAGAACAATGACGTGTCTAAATGGGTTTTTGCCCACATTGTTACCCTGATCTTTGCACCTTCAACGACTTTGGGCCACTCCACTTCCTTCCGATTAAACATTTTCCTATTTCGCGCCATCCAAATTTCCCATATAGTTGAGAAGAAAAGGCATACCCAGATTTTTGTTGCTAGTCCTATGTGCTTCACCCCTTTGCACCACACTAGTAGGTCTTATAGGTATTTTTGGAGTTGCCCAGCTAATACCCCACCACTCTAAGATACTTGACTAAACATGTCACGACCACTTACAAGCCAACATGAGATGAACAAACGACCCAATCTCAGACCCACATAAGACACACAATGCCGAGGTTGTTCCAGGTAGGATGTCTTCTCAGTAGGAGTTCTATGGTAGGAAGCCTATCTGACAAGGCCAGCCACGCCAGCAGTTGAATTTTAGGGGGAATGTGATTGACCCACACCTCCTTAAGCAGGGAAATACTCCTCTCCAGTTTCAGCTCCATGCGCCTATATAAAGAACTTATAGAGAAAACTCAATTGCCCCCACCTTCCCAATAAAGGATGTCTTTTAGATTTTCCTTGGGTCTTATTATGTTTAGGGCTTCCATCAACTTACACAAGTCTTCCTTTTCCCACACATATAAACACCTTCTAAACCTTAGTTGCCACATTGGGTCTCAGTTAGATTCCTAAAAGACATCTTGCACTGTCAATTCTTTTTATGTTGAGAGGTTTAAAAGCCTAGGATATAAAATCTTAAAAGGCTGTCCACCCACCCACTTGTCCACCCAAAATCTAATGTCATCCCCATTCTCCAACTTAAGCCTACATCTCTCCAAAAACACCTCCTTCATAGGCTTCTCAGCCATGCCCACCCAGATAATGTCAAACTACACAGCCGAGCATTTAGGCCCCTTACCAATGAGGGAAACCACTATTTTGATTGTCCATAGTATTTAGAACATATAATTCTCCTCCACAACCTATCCTTCTCACTCACATACCTCCATCACCATTTCAAAAGGAGTGCATTATTCATAATCCTCATGTCAGGCACCCCTAGCCCACCTGCACCTTTGCTAAGAATCACCTTTTCCCACCCAACCAAGTGCATTTTTCTCCCTGAATCATCATTCCCCCAGAGAAAACCCCTCTGAATTCTTTCCAGCTGTCTCAATACATTGCTAGGAGCCTTGTATATAGATCGATGGTATAGAGGAAGACTGCATAATGTGGTTTTGATGAGCTGGATTCTCCCAGCTCTGGATAACATTTTCTTCTTCCAAGGTACCAGTTTTAGGTTGCATTTAGATACCAAATTGTCTTAGTTCCTTATCAATTCGGGGTTCAAGCCTACTGGAATACCTAGGTATCTCATGGGTAATGACCCTACTTTGCACCTTAATTTGTTAGCAAAGTGCCTCAAGTTTGCCTCTGTCACACCTACCCCACAAATCATGGTCTTGGAGTAATTCACCTTCAGCCTCGAGACTAAGTAGAAACAAGTTAGAATTCTCTTGATGCTTATAATTTCCTCCTCTATTGGGTTGCAAAACACTACTGTATCATCTGTAAATTGCAAATGAGTCAGTGTTATCGCCCTTATTCCAATAGCAACCCCTCTCAGAAGCCCTGACCTCAAGGCTTTTTACATCATTGCATTGAGCCCTTCCACAGCTATGTTGAATAAGAATGGTGGAAGTGGGTCTCCTTGCCTTAAGCCTTTTTCCAGGTTGAATTATGTAGATGGGGAGCCATTAACAAGCATTGAGATGGACGATGATGAAATACATTCCTGCATCCAACTGCACCATTTGGCTCCAAACTCCATTAGGTTCATGACTTGTAACAAGAATGCCTAGTTAACACTATTATATGCCCTTTCAAAATCTAACTTCAGCACAATCCCTTTCTCCTTTCTCCTCTTCCACCCATCAATAATCTCATTAATAATCAGGATCCCATCCAAAATCTGCCTTCCTTTGACAAAAGTCAACTGCCTTTCATCTATAATGTGCTCCATAATTCCCTTCAACCTATTGGATAAGACTTTTGCAAGTATTTTGTAAATGGATCCCACAAGATATATAGGACAGTACTCATTCAATGACTGAGGGTTTTCCACTTTTGATATAAGGGTGATAAAGGAGGCATTCAGGCTTCTAAGAAGTTTTCCTTGCACATAGAACTCATGCATGAATGCCATTATGCCTTGCCTTAAAAGACCCCAGTATTTCTTGAAAAATTTAAAGTTAAAACCATTAGGGCCTAGGGCCTTATTCCCTTCACAATATTTAATGGAATTGAATACTTCAATTGAATCAAATGGTTCTTCTAGCTGATTGTTGCTTTCCTGGTCTAGAGCCTTCAGTACCTCACACTCAAACTTTGGTCTTTTCCAATTGCATTCCTTGATACTTTGGAGAAGAACATAGCTACTGCTTCATTCACTTCATTGGGTTGTGTCAAAATCCTTCCTTCTTGATTAACCTGACCAATAAAGTTCCTTTTAAATCTGTTATTGGCCATAGTATGGAAAAAAGTGGTGTTCCTATCTCCAAGTTTCAGCCAATTCTGTCTAGACTTTTTCCTCCATAGGCTCTCTGCTCTATTGTTGAGACTCCATAGCTTAGCTTTCAGCACTTTTTTAGCTTTCACTTGGCTGGCTTGAATTGTGCCCCTCTCCTCTTCCAAATCAATCTCACTCAGCTTCTTCTCCATGTCTACTATACTCTCCTCTATATTCCCAAATACTAATATGTTCCAATCTTTAATCCTAACTTTCAGATTCTTCAATTTTATTTGTAGGATGAACCCTCTCCATCTTCCTTCTACCTCCTGCTTCCAAGCTTCTTGGACTACTGCTTTGAAAGTTGCATGCCCCAACCATGCGTTTATGAATCTAAAAGGCCTGGGACCCTAGTCCAAAGTCTCATCAGATATAAAAATGGGAGAATGGTCTGATAGCAATCTGGGTAAGCCCCACTGTGTTAGCTTGAATGAGTTTAGCCATTTTTGGCTTAGAAGAAATCTGTCAAGCCTACTCCAGGATGGATTGTCTTTCATGTTTAACCATGTAAACACCCTATCCACCATAGGGATGTCTACTAGTCTAGGATCATCCATCATACTCTTAAACTCTCTCATTCCTCTGGTAACTCTCACACACCCATACCTCTCCCCAATGGACTTAACTTCATTGAAATCCCCTCCCAGGCACCATGGTTCATCGTGTGTGGCCCTGATTCTTCCTAATTCATTCCAAACCTCTAACCTCTCATTGTTATCACATGGTCCATAAATATTGCCTATAGCACATCTGAATGAACCAGCAACCATACCAAACAAAATTATGAAGTTCTTATGAATGACTTTGTCTTGCATTTTTAAAAAATCTTTGTCCCATATACATAACAACCCCCTAAACCTACCAAAGGCCTCAGCACCCACCCAATCACACTCAGCTACTCCCCAAATAGATATGACTTTTTGACAGGTAATTACCTCCCATTTAGTTACCTGAATGCATAGCATCTGAGCCTTTCTACTTCTGATTACCTTTCTCACCATCCTCCTTTTCTCACCTCTCCCCAGCCCCCTCACGTTCCATGAAATAATCATCATTGCATTAGTTCTCCCTTAGATGAAATCCCCTTCAATTTCCTCAAAACCTATAATAGTCTTCAAGGCTTCCTCGTCCCCTTTAATAAAATTCAGCCCCATTAGCCTTCCTGCCTCCAATACTAGCTCGGCTTCTCTCCTGATAGCTCTGTTCCTGTTCAAAAAGTATTGTGTAAACAAAGAGGTTAGGTCAATGGATGGATTGGGTGATGAGCCTAACTTGCCTTTCCTCTGTTTACCTCTATGTATGTCTTTTTTAGAACTTAGAATACGTAAGTCCACCAACGTCTTTTTCTTCTTCTGTTTCCTCCCCTCCCCATAGCATACCTAAGCCTTCTGTCTGTCCACAGGGATGCATACATCTTACACATTTTGATGATAGGTTAGGTCTGTGCTACGATCCAGGCCTCTGGCTCCTCCCTTAAAAGCTCTATTGGTTGCTTTTATGTCAAAGCATGCCTTTTTATGCCCCTGGTTCTGCACACAGTTTGCCTCCCCTATTTTCATATCCTTGTTAATCTATGGGTCACACTGATCTGCCCCGATTTTTAGGGTCTACTGTGCCAGAATCTACCATGCTATCAGCTCCCAAATTTGACTCATCAACCAGGCTGATCAGTGTCACCTCATCATCGTACTTTTCTTCCTTGCTGCAGCTTTCACCTCTAGCCTCCGATTCATCCTTCCTTTGCTTTTCGAAACAGTCGTCGAATTCATGTGTTTAAACTTGATCAACCTTTTGTGCTACCTCCTTGCCCCACTCAAACATCTGTTGGAAGCTTTGTTCAGAGCATCTAATAAGGTAGATGAAGTTGTCAACTTGAAGTTGACAGAAGGAGTTAATGGTTTCCTTGTGATATGTCACCACAAGCACCTTACCTACCTCAAGGTTGTTTCTTCTCTTTGTTCCTTCATCCACCCCAACCACCTCACCCCACATCTCCTCAATCCTAGAAAATGTGTCTGCATTCCATGCATGAAGGGGAATCCCTTCCATGTAGATCTACACTCTCCTTCGAAGGTTGGTCACTCGGTAGCTCCACCCACGAACAACCTCGAACCAGTTTGCTAGCCAATCTTTTGCATTTAATAGGAATGCGTCTTTGGTTCCAGGATCAGGGAACTGAAGTAAGGTATTGGAATCTCCTATTGATTTGATACTTATATCGAAAACTGCTTCAGCTTTCATGGCTTCCTAGACTCCAGCTAGGAGTTTGGAGTCTTTCAGCACAACTATTGCGCAGCTTCGGAGCCATTCCTCCTCTACCACCTTAGCTTGAGCGACTGCCTCTATCTTGGATATTGGATTAGTAATATATCTCTCACTCCCAATCTCCTTGTTGTCTCGATACTCTTCCCATCCACGTTCCTTCATGTTTCTTACATGCTGTGTGTTATCTTGTCCTTTATTTTGAGCTCCCCATGCCACAGCTACCTTCAGTTGATTGTCCTCCCACCATACCCCGTTATACTTTAATACTGCTCTTTCTGCCTCCCATTCTTCTTGGAATCTAACAAATCCAAACTGAGAGTTTATATGTTGTCTTCTTTTTCTTAGTATGAAGGCATCCACAGCTCTCGCAATGGCTGAAGATCCTCAGTAGCCAGTTTTGATCTAAGATCTCCGGAATGTTGTCTCCTATTTACAACATATGTTTTAAATTCATTATTCTCAAATAATGCAAATCCATAGACTCCATGGTAAATTTTTCCTGTAATTATTAATTACATCAATTAAAACGGGATAAAGTTTCACAAATTAAAACATTTATGTCGGTTTAGAACCTTTTTGTTCAATCAGGTAGAATAATTAAAGAAAATTCTCCCAAGATCGAGTAGAATGTCACTGTATTTTAAATTTATTTGCTTATCTTTCATAGTTAGAATAAACAGAAAATTGTGATGCAAATCATCATTCTAATTATAGAAAAGAATCAATTTTTGAGAAAATGAGCATCATATCATAATATAATTATCATGGAATTGAAAGGCAATATCTATTAAATATTGAACTCAGTTGCACAATTCAAATAAGGTATGAATAGGAACACACAATATATTTTATATGTGAAAAAAACAGGTCATTGCTTGCACACTATCCAGACATCTAAGACTTGGCAATAATCATTACACGGAGGCACTTCAAAGAGAAATCAATGCTCTTACATTAAAGAAGCATTTGGGATTCAAATTGCATGAAACAATTTAGGGATTCCAACTAGGTATATATTCAAATATGCTTGGTAAGGACCCGTTTTTTAGAAAAGTTGTTAGCAATGGTAGTATAGTCAACTAAGATTGCCAATAATTACCGAACCTTGAGATATTATCAATTTACGTAGTAATAATAATAATAATAATAATAATAACAGTAATAAATAAATAAATAAAACAAAATAAATAATAAAAATGATAGCAACTATAAAATTAAAAATAATAATGATAGTATAAAGTATTAAATCAAAAAAATAATAAAATAATATCAAACACATCCATTTACACAATCTCCAATACAAGCTTTAAATATATAAGTGTATATACATATAAGGCAATCTTTACAATACATACGCTCCCAATTAAATAATCAAAAGTAAGAAATTTTTATATAAAATAATCAAAATTAAAAATGTAACTTATACATATATACAGAAGTGTGTATATTTACCTATCTCTACAATAATACAATAATTAAACAAAAGTCTCTACAATACGCAATCCTAATAAAATAATTAAAAAATAGATCAAATCTCTACAACACCTAATCCTAATTTAAAATAATAAAAAATAAAAAGTCACATTATTATACATATATACTATTATATATATCTCTTTACAATTGTTAGTTCTAGACAATTCAAGAGGAGGGGTGAATTGAGTTCTAAAAATAATAATAACAATTTTAAAAAAAATTTCAAAATTTTTTAATTTCACAAGCAAATATAGCAAGTATATCAAGAACTATAGTAATTGAAAATTTTAAAAAGTAAGGGAGAAAGAAAATGAACCGGACACTAAGATTTATAGTAGTTCGACTTCTTCCAAACCTACATCCAATACTCCTCAAGACTCCATTTGAGAACTTTTACTAAAATAGAATGCTTCACAGATGCATTCAAAATCTTTTACAGTCTCAAGATGATTTTACAAAAATAATCCATGTTTTCTTTTAATTACTCTTAAGCTCTTCTTTGATGAGTATTACTCACTTACTCAAAGTATCAAGGGTGATTCACCCTTAAGTACAATAAATGTAGTATTCAATGAGACGAGATTGAAAATAAATGAATACAAAGAGGTGAGATTCAGCTTGATGAGTTATTGAGTAATAAATGAAAACATGAATATTTGATCTCTTGATTCACGTTATAAAATAGTAGATTTAAAGCTCCAATTGTTTAAAGTTATGAGAATTAACTCCTTATATAGTCTCTTGATAATTAATGACCGTTGGTGGTAAGTGAGAGCATTAATGAGTCAAAATTCATCCGTTGAATTCGGCGCTAGATTTGAATTTCTGTTATAGGTGTTGACTCAATTATGTTTTGGGTCGACACAAATCATATAGGGCTTGGTTCTTTAAGTGAATGGGTCAACTCATATCTTCGTTGGTGTTGACACAAATTTCTGCATCCCTCTTACCCACAGAATAGTGTCCACTCAAATTTATTGTTGTCGACTCATTTAATACTTCAGCTTTCCAAGAGAGCCCTTTGGTGTCGACTCATGTTATCTTTGGTGTCGACTCCTTTTGTTTAGGAGGCTACTGAAATTATAGAGTCTACTCATTTTTTATTTTGTGCCGACTCACAAAATTACAAAAAGTATCAATTGTTTTGTGTCGACTCATCTTCGTCGTGGTGTCAACTAAAAAATTTACAGAAATTCTTAATTATTTTGTGTTGACTCATCTTCGTTCTGGTATTGACTCAAAATACCCGAATGACTTGAGTTTTGAAGGGTTGGTATCAACTCAAAATCTATTTGTGTCGACTCATCCAGTTGCAGTTAGTTTCAGTTCTTTTAGGTCGACTTTATAGTCTCCTAGTGTCGACTCATTTAAGAGTTCCTAAAACATCTTAGACAAAACAAATTAAGGTGTCGATTTAATTGCTCAAAATTGTCAACACACTTGAAAATATCAAGAGTTCTTTACCTTAAAGTGTCAACTCAAATATCAATTTGGGTCGACACAAAACTACCTTAGTATATATATGTATAGGTATAATAATCAAGAGACCAAAAGTACCTTAGTATATATATATGTATAGATATGTACATAAATCTCTACACCAAACTTAATCTTTTAATAAAAAGTAATCAACCTAATATAATAATAAAAATAACTTTAAGCTAGCTATATATTAATATAAGGTAACTTAATACACCACATAAGTAATTAAATAATGATAAAAATAATATTTAATTATAAAATTGAGTTTTAAAATCTAAATTTATTAAATTAAATTAAAACTAATATAAAAATCATTAAAAATATACACCGAATTACAAAATTATATAAAAACTAAAATTTGGCCCAACCATTTCAACTAAATAATGCTAAAATTAAATTAGAATATAAAAATTAAGTACAACACCTAAAATTATTATATTAATTCAAATTTTTAATATTCATAATAAAAAATATGCATTAAGTTAATTTTTGAATTTATTTCTTGGATAATATAGTATATATATGTCACCAAATATACAATGTAGCAATATAATACAACAAAATTTGAATCTTGGAGCCAAAACACACCCACTCGTACACATAACCCGTTATTTTATTGTGTGTATCATGCATCAATTGTGTTTTAGTAGTTATAGCCCCACCTAAACCTTACACACCATTATTAGCTTCTTTATGCTACAAAAATTATTTTAAAAAACCACAAATAACCCCTCATTTTTAGCTCTACCAGTCCCCACCAGATTTTTTTTGTTGCAAACTATTCTCTTAGTGTTATGTGAGTGTGATAGAGAGAGAAAATGAGGACCAAGCCTAGTGTTTTAAAAGTTCTTGTGTTCTTTTTTAAGGTATATCTATATTCATCATTCTTTAAGCATAACAAAGATGAAAACATCTTTATACACTTATTTTTCATCTACTAAGGTCTTCTTAATTTCTAAACATCTCTATATTCAAGATCCATACTCAAACATATGAGATGTGGTCTTAAATCCAATTCTTATTTTTATTTTCTCTCCCCAACCATCCACCATCTTCTCTTATTTTTGACCCATACAAAAGGTATATAGCTCATATATAAACTATATATATGAGAGATATGGTTATGCATGCAAATGCCATGGGCTTATGAGCCAAGAAAACTCATGTTTTCATTATCTTCAAATATGTGCAAAGAGCTTTTTCGCTAAAAATTCAATTTTCTTCTATTTTTCATATGGGTCTAAACTTGTTTGTTGGTTCTAAAATATTTATTGTAGTTTGGTGGTTGTATTATTAAGATCCATGAATTTGCTTGAGGTTCATATCACCCATTTTGATTTTCGTAAAAATAAATCTTTAAAATAGGATAAATAGGCTGTTTGGAAGGACAATTTTGAATCTATGCTATTTTCTGTAGAAATGAGATTTTAGTGTGATTTTTATGTGGTTGGTTAGATAAATGTATTATCTTTCTAACCTCATTAGAATAATATTAGAATCACGTGTATATAGAAAATGGCATCGATTCTCTCAAAGTGTGTCAAATTTGAACATTCTTTGGTAGCAAATTAATATAAAATTTAAAAAAAATAATTTTGATGCAAGGCCAATTTTAGAACTTCAAAACCTATATATCTACCTCTATAAAAAAATAAAAAAATCAACCAATGAGTGTAAATCCTCCGTACCAATTTTTAAAGCTATTAAAAATCTTGCTACTGTAGTGGTGTTTATTATCTGCATAGTCACATCTTTTTGTTTTGTAAAAATAGAGGCCTTAGAAGCCAAATCCACAAACGTGTTCAACGTGTAAAGTGTTCAAAACATCCTACATATACTACCCTACTAATTTTCAGAATTTATTTCTAAATCTAATTATTTTAAAAACACTAAAAACAGTAGTAAAACCATGCACCGTTTGGTAAGTGTTATGTGCCTAAATGTTTAGTGTTATACTTTTAAGCTCTTAACTTTATGCCATGTTTGAGTTCACTTATTCAATTGGTGACGTTATTTAAAATATTTTATATGCTTATGATGTTGGATGCTTACATGCAAACTTAGTTTAATTTTTTATACATGTATGTAATATAACATGGCCTATGTGTAAAGTGACTTATATGAAATTTATGCTTAATTTTTTTTATAAGAATTGTGCATAATACTCACATGTCATATAGTTCATGCTATACATAGATAAATTCGAGAGTTATAAATTTTAGCTTAATGTATCATGCCATATCATCATCGAGATGGGTTTTATGGGGTTCACCGTACTATGTTAATGAAATAGTGAAAATTAAACTTTAGGATTGGTACTTTTGACCGATGAAAATTATATACTTGAAAATTATGATATTGGCTATATGCCATGATTTGTTTTGGGGAGAATTTTGCCCCAAGTGCTCTATGCACCGATTGTTTATGATATTTTGACAAAAGTGGTTCGGATGGCGTAATAATATGAGTTAGCCTTTCACGATCCTGTGTTGGACCTTGACTTAAGATTCGAGGGCCAAACCGTCATTGACACCTTACTGTCAATGATGACCTGGTTGGACACTTAGTTCGCTACGTAGTCATTCCACGGTTGAAGAAACGCTCTTTGTCGGTCGATAGACTTGATCAGCGTGGTTGAAATCAGGGTTAGAATAATTTACCTTGGTTAGGCGAACTTAGAATAACTTAGGATTTAACTAAACTTAGTAACTTAAATAAACAGCATCATCATTAGCATATCTCATATTATGTATAAATTGTAGTAGTTGTGTGACTTGTTTACATGAAAAATAGTCGTATGTTGGTGTGAGTTTCTCTGGCATTTCATGTCAGATTCCAAAGAGCTAAAAGAGTTTATTGACGAAGTAAGCTGACGTGGATATAGAGTCTTGGTTCCCGTGACCAGGAGTTTCACGCTTTCTCCCCAGCCTCCTTCGACCACGTAGTACCATTTTTTCTATTGTCTACCTATTTCTTGTATTGTTTTGACGTACTTTAGGAAGATTATATTTGGGTCTGTATTATATAACACTATAATATCTAATTTTTGGCATGTATGTGTATTATCGTTTTTTAGTCTTCACAACCATATTAGTTAATTGTCACTTTAGATGCTTCCGAGATTCGGGAAGTCACAGTATGATATCAAAGCATAGGTTTAACCCTTACCCACGCGAACATTGTGCGAACCGTAGACTTTTGACCCATATGCCTTGCCTAGGAGTTAGGTTCTTTGACTTTTGACCAAAAAGTTTTGAACTCTTGTCTAAGATAAACAGACAAAGTTCCTTGTTTCTTAACCTAACGGTATCTACACTGTTGAACCTTAACAGGTAAGAATGATTATATCCTCCGGTCTTCTGTGGCACTGCTCTTTCTTTGAGTCATGCAACCTCATAATCTCTGACTCCTCTTCATCTGCTAAAATTCATTCTCAACCTAATTTTTTGTTTTCTTGTAAGCTTTCGATGATCTGCTTTACCATGAGAGTAACTTTGTGGTCTATACCTTCGAAATCTTGACCAATGGAGTAGACTTTGATACTTGAATTGAAGTACGTTAGGCAGACGTGACTTCAGGGTAAATATCTATTTAGCTACCCACCACTTTGCATTGTTTTCTTGAAATTTATGAATTGATCGTCCTTCTTGAGTCCCATGTATGTTTCCTTGTAAACCCGAATCTATCCTTGTTTTGCCATGGAAATTGTCTTCTATAGACCGTTAGTAATATTCGTTAAAGTATAGGATTTTGCGGGAAACGCTGAACCACATGCACACTTTTAGAGCATTCGAGCCACACAGCAGGTCTTTCCCTTGCATTACAGTTTAATGCTCCTATCAGTAGCCATGTGTAACAAATTTTGGAGGCCAATCTATTTGGAGTCAACTTAGGACCTACTACGAGTTGGAGAACAAAATAAGACGACATTCTACCGTACTCCATGAGCCTATCAATAGGAATCCAAACATATAGAACCAGCTCACCCATTATCGTTATTTAGTTTTCGCAATCCTATTAGTTAATTGTCGTTCTAGATGCTCCCGAGATTCGGGGCGTCACATGTTCTTCGTCCAAATATCATACCAGAACGATAGTATTTTGTATATAAAGCAATTTCTTACGAAGAGTTGTGTAAACCCAATTCCAGAGGCAAAAGGACTTATCAAATCTTAGACAAGCATCTCAGACAAAAAGTTCGGCGATGGAGAGTTTCGCGATAGAGAGTTTGGCAGCGAACAGTTAGGCGATGGAGAGTTCGACGGTGGGGAGCGAGAGAAACACGAAAAAGCTATAATAAAATTGGGAGCACAGGTTTTGGGCTGATGAAGCATGCACAGGCAAATTATAATTTAACCAATCTCGATTTTCTAAAAATCAAGATACAAAGTGTTTAGGGTAATATCAGTTTTTAAATAACTAACATAAAAAAATACATACTATCTCAGTTAATTGGTTTAATTGAGATTAAAAGTTTTTCTTATTTTTTCAATCATGTTTTAATATATAAAAATTGAGATTTTTTTAATTTTTTAAGTGAAATTTTTAATTATTATTGTAGTGGTGATCCTTAAAATATCAAAACTTAAGCAGTCAAGCTACGTTTCTAATAGCTTATTTAGGGAGGGTTTTTTCATCTTTAATAAAAAAAGAAAATCAATTCTAGTCTCAGTTTTTAATATTCGTAGATTCTTTAAGTAAAATAAATCGGGAAAATATAAGAATTTTGACTAAAAAATAAAAAATAAAAAATAAAAAATAAAAAATTCAGCTAGTTCTGATCTTAAAAATGATTGTTTTCGTATTTAATATGTAACATCCTTAATTTTGTAATTATTTTCGTAATAATTTAATTGTCTTAATATATATATATAGATATAATAGTGCGAGATAAAGTTTTAAAAGTCCAAAAAAAATATAAATAGAAATGAGTTAAGGTTGTTATCATTTTGTTCTCTGATTATACAGCAAATCATGTCGGTCCATCATAAAATTTTAGGCATACATTCTTGACACTTAGTTTTTGAAAGTAATTGGCATCTATCATTAAAATTTTAGGCATACATGCTTGACACTTAGTTTTTGAAAGTAATTGGCATCGATCATTGACTGGCGAGATCTAAAGTCTTATTTCGCTTACTAAGTGACTTAAATATATAATAAAAAAACCAACAAAACAGGAGAGTGGGGGAGAGAATGCATTTACTTTAGTTGTGAATTAAATTCACCTATATTAATCTAAATATACTTAATACATATATAAAGGCCAAAAGAGAGAATTCAAAGAAGGGAGAGAGAGAAAGAGAAAGAGGAGAGAGGTAGAAATAATTAATTGATTTCAGAGAGAGAGAGAGAGAGAGAGAGAGAGAGAGAGAGAGAATCTGAAGAAGAGGAGTTAAAGAAAAAAAACGCCAAAGGAGTTGCAGCTGTTTTTTGGCGTATATTTCTTTTTCTTTTGTTTTCTATTTCTTTTTTTTTTTCTTGGAGATATCTGTGTATCAAATATTTGCGGGTTGAATTTTTATATTTGAGACAATATATGTGATATACTTGTATCTCACATCAGAAAAGGAAAAGAAGTTATTAGGTTATAAAGAAAAAATTTTAAATCTTTACGTAGCAATGAGACTTTTTTCTAAATGATAGTAATTTAGCAGAACTCAGTTAAGCGTGCTCGCGTTGGAATAATGCAATGATGAATAATTTTTTGATAATAACAAAATCGTGAGAATTTTGCTTAAAACGGACAATATTATTACCATGAGAAGGATTGGGTGTTACAAGTGGTATTAAAATCGACTATCCCCACATTTGAGTGTGGACCTATACCATCTCACGTGTCATGTGGGTGGTCTACTAAGTGGGCGGATCGATAAGCATTGGCAGACTACCGGAAACGGCAGGCTATTGTACAGGAACGTACAACCTTGAGGGGGGTGAATTGTGATATATTGGTATCCCACATCGAAAATGGAGATGCAGCTCTAGGGCTATAAAGAAAAAATATTAAACTTTTATATAGTAACGAGATATTTTTTCAGGTAGTAGATAGGGCTGCATAGAAAATCAAAAAAATCGATAATCTGGTCCAGTCCGGTCTAATTCGTACGGTTCGGTCGGATTTTTATTTGTCACAGTTCGGTTCCGGATTAAAAATTTTAAAATCCGTTCTGAACGGCCCAGCTCTCGATTCTAGATTAATCTCACCGTTCCAAATCGGACCGGACCGGTTCTACTTAATATTAAATTTTTTTAATATATATATTGATGATTTGAGTCGTTTATTTTATTATTCTTAATTTATATATTATTACTATAAAAATCAAATTGATCAGATATCGTTAATTAGCTTAACAAATCACATTTGTGTTAATAAAATAAAATTATGATGTCTATTTTATTATCACAAATGTGATTTGTTTTGGTAGTTAAAGATATCTGATTAATTTGATTTTTTATAATAATAATATATAAATTAAGAACAATAAAATAAACGGTTTAGATCATGAAAATGTATT
This sequence comes from Heliamphora exappendiculata, assembly GCA_034768845.1. Lineage (NCBI taxonomy): Eukaryota > Viridiplantae > Streptophyta > Magnoliopsida > Ericales > Sarraceniaceae > Heliamphora > Heliamphora exappendiculata. The sequence continues at coordinate 11,089 of JAOTRH010460522.1, read as the reverse complement.
TATTTTTTGTTGGAATCGTTAATCGAACCGTGTCTGATCCGTTGTTACGGATTGGTTCTGGTTCGGTTTTGTTACTTGAACGATTTGGACACGATTTCAAAAAATCTGGAACCGTTATGAACGATCCAGTTCTTGATTTTTTTAAAAATCGGTCCAATTCAGACCGTGTACACTCTTAGTAGTAGATATCCTAGCAGAACTCAGTTAAGTGTGCTCACGCTAGAGTAATATAAGAATGAGTGATCTCTTAGAAAAAATAAAATAGTGAGAATTTTACCCAAAACGAAGAATATCGTTGTCATAAAAAGAATCAGTGTGTTACAGTGTGTGTATGTATATATATATATATATATATATATATATATATGTTATTCAATTAAATCAACGGCAAAACGTAATTCAATTTTTACAATATTTCAAAAGAGAAATAGAAAACAAAAGAAAAAGAAATACACACCAGAAAACAGCTCTAACTCCTTGGACATTTATTTTTGCTTTAACTCCTCTTCTATAGATTCTCTCTCGTTGAAATCAATTAATTGTTTCTATCTCTCTAAACCACTGACTTGAGATTCATCAGTGAATTACGCATCGTAAATAAAATGATCTTAAGAAAAAAATGTCACACTGAATTGTACATGTACAAAGAACTATTACAATTAATTAATACTAAATTCAAACAATATTTAAATACTATACGAACTTCTATTTAAGATTCTGTTTATACTATTTTGTTAATTATTATTTAGTATACTTAATTTTTATTCAATTTATAATATCCAGTCCAATCAAATCCATTAATTTTCCAAAATTAAATTTCAATAATAAGATATTAAAATTTAATAATTATTGAATTAAGTTTTACCGTAGATTGTTAAATATTTATATAAACTTAAATCATTTGTTCTCTATATATATATATATTGAAGGGTTATGGGTCGAGGACCACAACGAATAAGTCTCTGACAAATACCGGACAGGGCTCATCACGACCCAAAAAGAGATTACCTAGTTACGTAGACGGCCGAGATACGTAAATGGCCTCAATGGGTTCGGCCACAACATGACTCTTGAGTTCTGACAAACATGTAATACGATTTGACCACAGAAGTACAGCATTTAATGTGATGAGACCCAACGCCTCCTCCGATCGAGTGTGCTATATTTTGGGGGGAGTGCTATAAGCCGCGCGTCCAATGGACGGGTTGAGGTATCAATCTTAATGGTGATGTGGCCGAACGTTGTTCGAGGTGTCAATCTCTACACCGTCAGTCCCTGTACCAATATGATGTGCATGGCCTTCTGCAGGGTTAGGTGTCAATGGTAATAATGAAATTAGGAAAAAGAGAATCTTTGACCCCCTTTAAAAAGAAAGTCTCAAGCTTAAGAAAGGGTTCTGCCTTCCTTCTTAAGAGTATTCTTCTATAATTTTTTGATTATGATTTTAGTTTTGATCTCCCATTTATTAAAAAACTTATTTCTAATTTGTCCGTCGGAGCGAGTTTTGAAGGACCATTGCCGAGTAGTTCATATTTGTTCGTCCCTATAGGTGCTTGACAAAAGGAATGAGCGGATAGATCGGGTTTAACCCTTTAAATAAATAGAATTTACGGATTAGTACCATACCTATATGTATGTATTTTCTCAATATTAATACTTTAATATAAGAACTTAAGCAAAAATTGGGTTACGTTTCACCATTAATTTAATTAAATAATATACATATACATACATACATACATATATATATATATATATATATATATATATATATTGTTCCAAATATAAAAACTCAACCCACAAATATTTGATACACATATATCCAATAAGAAAAAAGAGAAATAGAAAACAAAATAAAAAGAAATACACAACAGAAAATAGCTGCAATGCCTCTGGCTTTTATTTTTGCTTTTAACTCCACTTCTTCAGATTCTCTCTCTCTCTCTCTCTCTCTCTCTCTCTCTCTCTCTCTCTTCATATTCCCTTTTTTGGCCTTTATGTATGTATTAAGTATAATTAATATAGGTGCATTTACTTCCCAACTGAAATAAATGCATCTCTCCTGTTTTGTTTTGTTTAATTCTATATTTAAGTCACTTAATAATTCAAATATGGCTTCAGATTTATCAACTATCGATTTCAAGGATTATCAAAAATTAAGTGCCTATAATGTGCATCTTAAAATTCATGATGATTCAGCGTCGTTTACTATCAAAGCACAAAACGATAACAACCTGACTCATTTCTATTTCTAATTTTTTGGACTTTTAAAACTTTATCTCATACTTTATTATATATATATATAATTAAGACAATTAAATTATTATTAAAATAATTACAAAATTTGGAATGTTACGTTATTCCCTCCTTAAAAAAACTTGTCCTCTAAATTTCGCAATCCTAAAAAAAATAATTAATATATACACTTCTGCTGTGCACTATGATTATTCCTAAAATTATCAATGTTTTATTTTATTTTATTTTTATTTTTGAATATCAACACTAAGATACTAACTACCATTCTACAAGGTGAACAAAACAAGATATATTATATAGCATATTAGTTACCCATAATTACACAAAATTTATAGGACTATAGAATTCTTAGACCTCTAGTAATGATATGATTTACTAACGATACGATGCATTCTAAAATATTTAGAATACGATAAATCTAAACTCTAATGCCACTTTTGTCACGTCCTAAATTTGGAGATATAACCGGCTGTAGACTATGGGTATTGGCCCAATAAACCACGAAAGCCTACTGATCAAAAAAAATATCAATATATATATATATAATTTGCTAAAATTTAACAAATTGATATACAATTCAAAATAAAGTTTATGTAGGTCATATTCAGCCCACCAACCTTCACGTAAAAATCAACTAACCAAACAATGATAACACTAAAAGTAGAATGTAAAAATAAGGAAGACTTCTAAAAGGACATTAACGTTGGGTCACAGCATTCCATATAATTAATTACTAGTAATTTTGACTAATCATCTAAAAATATTAAAAATAATATCAACCGATGGCTCGATAAATGGCCAACATACATTGTAAAATACAGTTCAAAATAGAATTTTCAAAATAAATATAACTGAAACTTAATCATGGTATACAATGCACCATAAATTCATATGATAGTATAAAGTTTCTTTTTCTTTTCGTCAAATTCAAAATTTTAATTAAATACAATTTGTGAATAAATTTACCAATCTCAAAGTCAGTAATGAATAATTAGTGTATTAACTCTCATCATAATACCAACACCACAATGGTGATAACAACATGATCATTTTATAATCCATGGAAACCATAAACAAAATAAGTAATTAGTGCCAAATATAAATAAGCTCAAGGTATTATCGGCCCGTTGGATCCAACATGAACTTAGAGTCATCACGAGGTGACGCCCGAGTCTCTTTCCTATTACGATCATGTTCAGGTCACCAGACAATACTTGGACTGTTCCTTAAACCGTTGAACACTATAGTCACCACGAACGCATAGTCGAGCCTTTTTCCTAGAGATGAGAGTCACCTCCGTACATGGCGTGTCTGTTAAATTTTTAATATGGTTCCAAAATAGAATCTCATACGTCACACTATATAGATGTGTTCAAAATGCTTCATGTAACATATGAATGGATCAAAAATAATTTCTATGCTATGAAGTTTGCATTATAAATTTATATCATTATACTGAAAAGAATTCTTGAATTTTTTTTTTAGTTTCATAGAACAATTTGGGAACATGGGCAATTTCAGAGAATACATAAAATGCTAAACCACTCACTTGAGATTCAACAGTAAATTACGCACCGTAAACAAAATGATCTAAGAAATAGACGACACCTTAAATTGTACAAATATAAAAAACTACAATAAATTAGTACTAAATTCAAACAATATTTAAATACTACGCGAACTCCCGTTAAAGATTCTGTTTATACTATTTTGTTAATTATTATTCGAAAAATTAGTGAACAGTCCAATTTATAGGTCGTTTACTATTTTTCATCAAACATAAGATTTTTTAACTAGTAAAGTCCATCCGCATAAAAATTTTAACGTGCAAGGTCTTTTTGGGACAAAAATACTCAAGAATAGATAAATTTATTTATGTCTTTTCAAAACATGTATGAAGAACACAGATAAATTTATCTGTCTTTTTATTGAAAGTATATGTAAAGAATACAGATAAATTTATCTGTCTTATTGAAAGTAGTATAAAAAATACAGATAAATTTATCTATACCTTTTCAAAATATGTATAAAGACACAGATAAATTTATATGATTTTTATTGAAAGCACATGTAAAGAATACAGATAAATTTATCTGTCTTATTAGAAGTACGTATAAAGAATGTAGATAAATTTATTGTGCATTTTCAAAATATGTATAAAAACGCAGATAAATTTATTTGTCTTTTATTGATCGAAAACACGTCTAAAGAACACAGATAAATTTATCTGTGCCTTTTCAAAATATGTATATAAACATAGATAAGTTTATCTATTTTTTATTGAAAGTATGTATAAAGAATACAGATAAATTTATCTGTTTGCATTATATGTGTTCATATGTAGATAGATAAATTTATATGTTAGGCATAAATATGCATACAGATAAATTTATCTGTTTGTATTATTTGTGTTCATATGTCTAACAGATAAATTTATCTGTTTGTTATGCAAAACATATAAATTTATCTGTTTAGAGGGTATTTTTGGAAAAAATCATACAATTAGACCTTGCGCGTTAAAATTTTTATTAATGAACCTTACTCGTTAAAATTTATTTTTTAAAATTTTTATTAATGAACCTTACTCGTTAAAACTTATTAATGACCTCTTTATTATTTAGTATATTTAATTTTTATTCAATTTATAATATCTAGTCCAATCAAACCCATTAATTTCCCAAAATTAGATTCTAATAATAATTTATTAATTTTTCTAAGTAAAAAGTGTACATTGAAAAATTTGACTAATGCTATATGACCATATTTATTGATTATATTCAAGTACCACGTGACGTATATCTTATATATATGTACTGTTTATATCATTTTATAAATTTATTATTTATTTTTAAATACTACACATAAAATAACATGTTATGTAATACTTAAATGCAATCACTAAAATATATCACAGTAACATTATTATAACTAAAATTGTGATGCGGCCCATAAAAAAATTTAAAAAAAAGTTCTAAAAAAAAAGTGAAGATATTTCTATAGTGCAAAAGTGTGGGCATTTCCTTCCCCTATAAATGTGGTTCAAAGTCGAAGGGAAGTCCACATCGTTAACTAATCTTAATATCATTTGCTTTCAATCTTCTTTGAACTCCAAAAAGGAAATGAAGTTTCTTGCAGCTTTCTTGTTGGTCGTTCTCTTGTTCAGTGCTTCAGGTTATTGCATATCTCGATCTCATTCATTTCTCTCAATTTCATCTTAGATTTTTTTCTCTCGAAAATATTATGTATTTTTCTTGTTTTTTTTTTTAAAAAAAAAATGACTTAATTTTTTGATTTTATTTTTTGTTTTTGTGATTGAAAGAATCTAAAACACATACTCATTCAGGCTAAAATTGAAAAAAAATTATTACAAATATTAAAAAATAAAAAGCCAAAATGGCCTATTAAGTTGACTTTTTTTATTTTATTTATTTTTTTATAAGTTTTTTTTATTCTCCGTGATAAGAGAAATGTAAAAAGCACTCGTTTGGACTAAATGCTAAAAAAATTTCATTAAAAATAAAAAGAAACCGTACAAGAAACTAAGACCAAAACACAATCATTTAGATTCTATTGAATTATTATGTAAAAATGTAGAGAGACAAAAATCTTAAGAAAAAAAAAATTTAAGACCTGGTTTGGCTAAATTTTGGTCATTTGGCTTGTTTATGTTTTTTTGGACTTTTGAGACATTTTTAATCATTTTTTTTTAAAAGTCGAGAAGTATAATTCTTTACTCAAAAAAGAAACAAAGTTTATTAAAGATGAATAGGCAGAAGAAATATGACTTATCCGGTTTAAGATGTCTTAAAAGTGTGAGTTTTAAAATGTTTAGTTTTTTTTATTAAAAAAAAAGTAAGACTGTTTGGGATGTTTTTTTGTAGTAATTTTTATATTTTTATATTTTTTATTAAAATATTTAAAATATTTTTACTTTTTATTTTTAAGTTATAGCGTTTAGAATATTAGCACATTATTTTTTATTTTCGTAAGAAGAATTAAAATTTTAAATTGAGAATATTATAGCTATATTATCATAAAAAAATGTTAAAGTATTTGAACATCTATAGGTTTTTTATTGAGAAAAAAAGTAAAAAAAAGTATGTAATTTTTTAAATAGGCCAAATAGAACCGTTTAAAAGTTATTTTTTTTTTATTAAAAAGTCAGATTTTAAGTGATGCCAAATGAGGCTTTATTGTTTTGTTTTTTTAATATATTTTTTAAACTTTAAAATAAATATATTTTTAATTTTCTTAATTTGTCTCAATCAAAAGTAAATCATAATCAAATAATTAAAAAAATAATAATTATATCAAAATAAAATAAGTACATAACTTAAATAAAAACAAACATTATAATTAATTTTTGAAACGAGTAGTACCTTGACCAAAAAAAAAAAAGACTAACGGAACTGTGTTTAACAGATTTGCACCTCCCAAAGGTGACGGGAGCGGCGTGCGGCGACGGCGATGCGGCGTGCCAAATGAAAGATGCGGCGGCAGACAGAGCGCCGCCTCCGCCGGTCAAATCATGTAAAACCAATGATGACTGCAAGGGTTATCCCTGTCCGAATCCACATCAGCCAAAAATTCCTCGATGCAAACTCCTCGGCTGCTACTTTTACGAGTGTGTTTGTATTTGTTACTGATCCAAAAATTCTAGTCCATCCGATGTAATAAAGTTGCTCCCTTCGTTATTTCAACCGTTTGATTAATACATGAGGATGGATTTTCGGGACGTAATTGGGTGTTTGTCGCGATGCATTTGGAAGTACTGTAGCAATTTAATATTTTATTGTGTTTATTGAATGACAGTGTTTTTATGGCAATTTGATTTTAAGTCGATTTTTTAATTTTAAATTATTTTAAGTTAAAAAGTTAAAAGTTTATTTCGTTAAAAAAATAGAAATTTTTAAGTTATCAAAAAAACTAAATAAGTTGAATGTAAAAATTTAAAATTATTCTTCAACCTAAATGAAATTTTGTCAAATAAAAAAAGTAAAAAATTTAAAAGTCAAAATGCTAAAAAGTAAAATTAAAAATTATTAGGAGGAAAGTTAAAAAGCTCAAAAAATCAATAGGGTAAAAATTGGGAATAAAAAAGTAAGATTTTTTAATTTTTTAAATTTTAAACCAAAAAATTAAAAAGTTTAAAAAATTAACTTTAAGCCAGTTTACCAAACAAGCACATATTTCATTTACACTGGCGAGTCAAGCATTTTTTAGGCAATAGGCAAAAAACATAAATTCATCTGTCTGGTTATTTATAAATAATAAATAAATTTATTTATTTACTTATCAACAGAGATAAAACAATTAAATAAATTCATCAGTCTGCTTATTTATACATAACAAATAAATTTATATGTATTTTTTATATATTTTTTAAAAAAGCACAGATAAACTTAATTATCTGTATTCTTTATATGTACTTTCAATAAGATAGATAAATTTATCAATATTCTTTACACGTGCTTTTAATAAAAGACAGATAAATTTATCTGTATTCTTTATACATGTTTTGAAAAGTCAAATAAATTTATCTGTTGTAAGTTATTTTTGTCTCAAAAAGATTTTACGCGTTAAAAGTTTTAATCATACTCGTTAAAATTTTTTATACAAGATAAAAAATAATAAATAACCTATAAATTAGACTGTTCACCTATTTTTTAATTTTTTAATCTTACTTTATTTTATCAAGTATAATTATAATAAATATATGATAATAAATGAGACTCTTCCTTTAAATGGGAGCCTAAGTAAGCATCTCACTTGCTTAATAGTTTAACCACCTCTACTCATTTAAATACATGAATAGAATACTAACATAAAAATGACGAACTAGATTATTTTTTTCAATAATTATTATATTGGAACATCACTAAAACTTGCACCAAAAGTAGTAAATAATTACCCTCAAAATACAGGTCAATATAGGTTAGGATAACTATTTCTCAAATCTCTTTCAGAATGTAAACCAAATAATAGGTTACATTTTGTATTTCGAACTCTTTTTAGTTAAGAGTTCAAAAATGAAAAAGGTAATTACTTATTTGACAACGTAATAAGTTTTTAAAAATGGTTTTTACTTTTAGAGTTTTACTGGTAACTAATTAAAAGTTTTTTTTCTTGTTTCTTTTATTTTTTTTTTTTTTGGATTTTTAGTTTAAAGTAAATTATTTAATGAATTCGATTTTAAGCTAACTTTTTAAATTTGGTTAATTGGTTAAAAAGCTTTTTTTTTTTTTTTTTTATCAAATTGGATAGTATTTCCATTCAATGTAATTTATTAAAAATAAAAATCTAAATAGAGTTTTTTAAAATTAATATTTTAATTTAATTTTTTAATTTTTTTACTTTTCTGCCAATCAGGATAGGTTAATTTTTTTTCCTACCTATTTTTAACTAAAAAAATGAAAAGCCAATGTGGCCAATCAACCCGTTAGAATATCAGAACTCAAGTAGTCAAGCAACATTTCAGACAACTTATTTATGGAGAGCTTTTTTCATCTTTAATATATATTTTTTTCAATTCTAGTCACAAATTTTAAAATTTGTTGATTCGTTTAGTAAAATAAATCAGGAAAATATAAGAATATTGACTAAAAAATTTTAAAAAATAGAAAATAGCAAAAGCTAGTTCTGAGCTAGAAAATAATAAACTTCTTTTCAACTACGGTGAGAATTTTCTTAGTCTTTAATTTCCTCTAATTAAAATTAGTTACAAAAATCAAAAATTCAAAATACAGAAAAATCAAACTAAGGATATATTTAAATATGTTCTCTGACCAAATATCATATCAGAACGATAGTATTATATATATAAAGCAAATTTTTACGAAGAGTTGTGTAACTCTAATTCTGTGATAGGTCTTTTTTGTATAACTCTAAAAGGGCCTATCACAACTTAGACAAGCATTTTAAACAAAAAAAAATATGGTGATAGAGAGTTCGGCAATAGAAAATTCAGCGATGGAGATCTAGTTGAGTAGTGGAGAAACGAGAGAATTATAAAAAAAGCTGTGGTCAGAATTGGGAGCAAGGGTTTTCAGCTGATGAAGCGTGCACGGACTAATTATAATTTAACCAATCTCAATTTTCTAAAAACGAGATACAAGTGTTTAAAGCAATCTCAATTTTTAAATAACTAACATAAAAATATATATACTATCACAGTTAATTGGTTTAATTGAGATTAAAAGTTTTTTTTAATCACGTTTTAATATATAAAAATTGAGATTTTTTAAAATTTTTAACTGAAATCTTTAATTATTATTATAGAAGTGATCCCTTAGAATATCAAATCTCAAGCAGTCAAGCTACGTTTCCGATAGCCTATTTAGGGAGGGTTGTTTCATCTTTAACAAAAAAATTTCAATTCTAGTCTCATATTTTAAAATTTGCAGATTCTTTAAGTAAAATAAATCGGGAAAATATAAAAATTTTGACTAAATCATACAAAATAGAAAATTCAGCTAGTTCTGAGCTTTAAAATGATTGTTTCCGTATTTAATACGTAACATCCCGAATATTGTAATTATTTTAATAATAATTTAATTGTCTTAATTATGTATATATATGGTATAAATTTTTAAAAGCCCAAAAAAATTGAAATAGAAATGAGTTAAGGTTGTTATAATTTTGTGCTTTGATCATACGGTTCATCATAAAATTTTAGTTCTCGGCACTTAGCTCATGATAGTCATTGAAATCGATAGTTGACAGATGAGATTTAAAGCTTTATTTTGCTTATTAAGTGACTTAAATTAATATAGAATAAAAAAACAAAACAAAACAGGAGAGAATGCATTTGCTTCGGTTGCGAAGTAAATGCACCTATATTAATGTAAGTATACCTAATACATATATAAAGGCCAAAAGAGAGAATTCAAAGAAGAGAGAGAGAGAGAGAATCTGAAGAAGAGGAATTAAAGCAAAAATAAAGGCCAAAGGAGTTGCAGCTGTTTTTTTTGTGTGTATTTCTTTTTCTTTTCTTTTTTATTTCTCTTTTTCTTCTTGGAGATATCTGTGTATCAAATATTTGTGGGTTGAATTATTATATTTGAAACATTTATTGCCTTCACTGCTCCCTCTGGCGACAAAAACAAAATAATACCCGACACGATTGATCCATAAAAAAAACCCAACGCCAAAGTTGAAATCTGAGATTCAACTGAGGCCATTAACTTTCTAGATATGACAACTGTGCATGCATTTGCTACGGCTGCTAAAAAGCCCCATATATTACCTGCATTTTGAAAAGATAACAAAATCAGAGACAAACTTAACAAGAAGACTGATACCAAATAGCTTTTCTTGAAGGAATCCTTAGTAAACAGGCCTCCCACCAGCACAGCAGAAAGAGATCCTAGGATTGTAAAAGCAATTGTATCGCTAGTTTGTCCTAGCTCTTGGGACTTAAAAAAAAAGACTTGGGCCAGCCCAAAAGATAAACCTCTCGCGATCATCTTAATATTGAAAAAATCCTTAGATATTATCTTAAAAAAAAGTATGAAATGAACTACAGATAAAATCGCTGAGCAAATAAAAAAAAGATCCAGCCCTCCATTAGAACCTAACATTTTAAGAATTAAATACGTTGTCGCTACGATGAGACCATAGAACAATCCATAAAAAATTTTAAAAATAGTCATGAAGAATATGATAACATATAATGAGATTTATGGAGCTTTTGTTTAATGAATGAGCGAAAGAAAAATGTTGCGATTATAGGTATAAAGCACGAGAGCAATCTCCGTATAAAAGAACCGACTACACGAAAAAATTTTTGCCAAATATCTCAAAATCGTACTGGTTATTTAGAAGAACAAGAAAT
>JAOTRH010460521.1:3314-62743 GCA_034768845.1 Heliamphora exappendiculata | reverse complement strand
TTGATTTTTAACAAAGAATTTGTACATGTTTTCTAAACTTTTTAGGTAATTTGACAAAATGCATATTGTACATGTTACTTTAGGATCTAATTGTTTTGTTTCACAATTGTATATTTTATTTTTGTTTATAATCCATGCTTAGATAACGTTGGTAATTTTATACATATTTTTCTTTTAACCAAATCATGCTAGTTTAGGTTGTTTCAACATTATTGCATGTGAGTATTGTTTCATGTATCCCTTAATTAGAAATCGCATGCCTTAGGACTTAGAATTTTTCTTTTGACATTTATTTATTTTGTAGTGTTATGTACATAGCTTATGTATTTTCTATACTTGATTTTGAATGTTCTCTTTTTACCTTTATTTTCTTTATTTGTATGCACTTAAAATTTTTTATTAAAGAACCAATGATGATTAGTAGAGGTCAACCTTATGGTTGGACGAACGGGGTGCCTAACACCTTCTCCGAATTGTACCTTAGTCCCCGGACCCTATTTCTTTGGTTAAACGCTTTTAAGATCAGTTGGCCATCTTTGTTTTTCTTAGTTTTCTCAAAAATTAAGTGGCGACTCTATTTTCAATAAAAGGGAGTTTTCAAAGGTTGATTTTCAAGGTGTTAAAGTATTTTTTAAAATATTTTTGAGTTTTTTCATTTTTAATCCCCAAATCCCAACGCCACAACGGTTAAGAAGTTGTTTAATTCTAAGGGGGTTTAGGACAAAGCAGACTGCGTAGCATTGGCAGCACACCTACTAGAAGGAGAAACAGGTCATTGGTGATCCTTGATCAACAACACACTAGACGTAGCAGCTCTAGCTTGAGACAAATTTGAAGACTTGTTCTTCGAAAAGTATTTCCTAACCCTCTGCCGTCAAGCACAAGTTTGTGAGTTCTTTGATCTTAAATAAGGCTCGATGACAGTAACGCAGTACGTAAATTATTTTGAGGAATTAAGTCGCTTTGCCGCAACCCTAGTACCTGATGAGGGATCTAAGGCACGAAAAATTGAGTGGGGCCTAGAGCCATCTGTTCGAACTAGGGTGATTTTCCTACAGTTCCCTACATATACTCGAGTAGTTTGGGCTGCTTTTCTCGCTGAAATCGATTTGACTGATTCAAGGAAGATTTGGAACGAAAATAAGGGAAGTACCAGTTCTGGAGGGCCTGTAAGGAGCAATAGAGCATTTATCCATAAGAAACCATATTACCAGTATAATAGATAGGGACAATCAAGGGGTACCTCTACGAGATCTGTGATCTATTAAGAATGTCAACAACCAGGACATAAGAAGGCGGACTGTCCACGACAGAAATAAAGGAATCAAAACAACCAACCCCAACAATGGAGGCAACCACAGAACCAACTACCAAGAAACCCACAACCTGTTCAAGTTGCTAGGCTAACAGCTAACCCACCGAATGGAAGTGGAAGGCCACTGCATAACGAAAATAAAAAAACCTAGGGAGGTTCAAGCAATGGGATAAGGAACAGGAACACCAGGAATAACAATGGGAACTAGCCTATAGGAGGACGCATCTGTACCCTATAAGAAGAAGAGGAGGAGGAAGACACCCAGGTCATACAAGGTATGTTCGTATTGTTTAATACCTTAGTGAAAGTGCTGTTTGATTTAGGAGCATTCCATTCCTTTATATCTTTAGCCTGCATGAAATCTTTATTCTTGGAACCTGAGGCGTTAGACCAAACCCTAAGCTTTATCACACCCTTAGGAAGTTTAGCACGAGTAGATTTCGTTTGTAGAGCGTGTACGTTGTGAGTAATCGACACCCTTATGACTTACGACTTACGAGTAATGGACTTCAACGGGTGCGACGTGATTCTGGGAATGGATTAGCTCTCTAGACATCACGCTATCATGGATTGCTGACATAAGAAAATATGGGCACAAGCATAGGATGGCACTATAGTGAAAATTCAAGGAGAACGATTCAAAATCTTTACCTTGAGTAGTGCAAAAGAGCACTAATCGAATAACTTTGTAAGAAGATTAACATGCCTACTTGCTAGTGTAAACATCTCATCAACCCCCGAGTTGCCACGAGTCGTGTGTGAATATGAAGATGTATTCCCAGAAGAACTACCTGGAATACCCCCACACCGTGAGGTCGAGTTTTCTATAGTGCTCCAACCTGGAACTGCACCAATTTTGATCGTAGTACACCGGATGGCTCCCACAGAGATAAGAGAGTTAAAGGACCAACTTCAAGAATTGCTCAGTAAGGATTTTATCCATCCAAGTGCATCGCCGTGGGGAGCACCAGCATTATTTGCCAAGAAGAAGGATGGAACCTTACGTCTTTGCATCGACTACCGTCAGTTGAACAAAGTAACGATCAAGAATCGATACCCTTTACCTTGCATAAACGATCTCTTCGACCAGCTTCGAGGGTCAGTTTGGTTCTCAAAGATCGATCTACGCTCAGGCTATCACCAACTCCGAGCTAAAGAGGAAGATATTCCAAAGACAGCCTTTAGAACGCGATATGGACACTATGAGTTTTTGGTGATGCCTTTTGGATTGACGAATGCCCCAGGAGTTTTCATGAGTTTGATGAAAAAACTTTTTCAGCCCTACCTCGACCAGTTTGTAGTAGTTTTTATAGACGACATCTTGGTATATTCAAGGACTGAGGAAGAACATGAGCAGCATTTAAGGATTATTTTGCAAAAACTAAGGGATTCACAACTCTATGTAAAGGAAAGCAAGTGCGAATTTTGGTTACATGAAGTGAAATTTCTAGGACACGTAGTTTCTAAAGAAGGAATAGTTGTGCATCCAGCTAAAGTGGAAGCCATTTTGGATTGGAAGCCACCCGAAAACGTCTTTGAAATTTGTAGTTTCCTGGGACTAGCTGGATATTATCGAAGGTTTATCCAAGATTTCTCTAAACTTGCGCAACCAATGACAAGATTAACATAGAAGGGAATAAAGTTTGAATGGAACGATGAGTGTGAGACGGCTTTTCAGGAGCTTAAGAAAAGATTGACTAGCGCTCCTATCCTAATCATACCTGAAAGAGAGATTGGATGACGGCTTTTCAGGAGCTTAAGAAAAGATTAACTAGCGCTCCTATCCTAATCATACCTGAAAGAGAGATTGGATATACAGTGTATTGCGACGCGTCTAAGGAAGGCTTAGGATGCGTGCTGATGTAAAACGGTAAGGTAGTAGCCTATGGGTCAAGATAGTTGAAACCTCACGAGCAGAACTATCCTACTCACGACCTAGAGCTTGCAACCGTGGTATTCACACTAAAGTTATTGAGGCACTATCTTTACAGAGAACAGTTTGAACTATTCTCAGACAACAAAAGTCTGAAGTACCTATTCACCTAGAAGGGCCTCAACATGAGACAACGCCGGTGGATGAAATACTTGGAGGACTATCAGTTCATTTTAGTGGGTAAAGCAAATGTGGTGGCTAACGCCCTTAGTGAGAGGATAAAGAGCACGTTGGCTGGAATAGCGGTAAGAGGATGGAACATGATGGGAACGCTCAATGAATATCGACTCCAACTGTTAGAATCGGGAGATGGAAACTATTTTTGTCTAACCGTGGCAACGACAAATCTTGGTCAGCAAATCATGAATGCCCAAAAGTATGACCAGGAGTTTGAATTTATTCAAAGGGGCCTTATCACGAAGGAATCGAAACCAAGTTGGGTAGTCAACAAACACGGGCATCTGACATACCTAGGTAGGTTTTTCATACCAAATGTCGAGGATCTAAGGAGAGACATCCTGAAGGAACATCATCAATCACTCTTTGCAGTCCACCATATAGGTACAAAGATATACCAATATTTGAAAAGGCACTATTGGTGGAATGGCATGAAGAATGATGTAGCAAGCTTTGTAGCCAAATGCCTTACATGTCAGCAAGTGAAGGCCGAGCACCAAAGATCAGGAAGAACCTTTCAACCCTTAGAGATGCCTCAATGGAAATGGGACCACATCACTATGGACTTTGTCTCTGGACTACCAAGGTCACCAGCAAGACACGACTCTATCTGGGTAATCGTGGATCGTCTCACAAAGTCAGCACATTTCCAACCTATTCGGACAACCGAGAAATTGCAAAACCTGAGTCAAAAATACGTTCGGGAAATCATTCGTCTTCACGAAGTTTCATTATCTATCGTATTAGATCGAGACCCGCATTTCACCTCACAATTTTGGCAAAGCCTACAAGCTGCTTTAGGTACAGAGCTTTGTTTCAGCATGGCTTTTCATCCACAAACTGACGGACAATCTGAACGCACAATTTAAAAACTAGAAGACAGGCTTCGAGCTTGGGTCATGGATTTCAAGGGACATTAGGAGAAGCATTTACCGTTGGTCCAGTTCGCTTACAACAATAGCTACCAATCTAGTATTAGCATGCCACCGGATGAAGCTCTTTACGAAAGACCGTGTCGTTCACCAATTTGTTAGAATGAAGCAGGAGAGAACGCACTTTTTGGACCAGATCTTATACAAGAGACTACCGAGAAGATTCGATTGATTCAGCATCGATTAGCCACCGCTCAGACCAGACAAAATAGCTACGCCGATCTGTGACGGAGACCACTACAATTTGAAGTAGGAGATCATGTATTCCTGAAGATCCAACCACGATGAGGGCTTATACGTTTCGGCCGAAAAGGGAAGCTAGCTCTAAGGTTCATTGGACCGTTCGAGATTTTGGCTAAAGTTGGAGAAGTAGTATATCGTTTAGCTCTACCACCACAACTTACCAGTGTTCATAACATTTTTCATGTGTCGATGTTGAGAAAATACGAACCTGATCTTGCTCACATTTTAGATTGGAAGGAACTCCAGGTCGATGAGGACGCTACCTTTGAAAAATAACCTGTAAGGATAATTGATCAACGTGACAAGGTTCTTAGAGAAAAAACCATCCTGCTCGTTTGAGTTCTTTGGAATCACAACGGAATTGAAGAATCAACCTGGGAGCGAGAGGAAGCCATGAGGGCAAGTTATCCCCAGTTATTCGCAGTTTAAGGTATGATACGAAGTTTTGGGGACGAAATTTATTTTTAAGGGGTAGAATGTAACGACCCTGCTCGGACCCTAGTATTAGTTGTTAGGGTTGGTATACTTAAAACCATATTTTTAGTATTTAATTTTATTTTAATAAAATTAATTTTTTATTTTATGAGAATTTGTATGAGCAATGTATGCATATCATTTCTTTGTTATGCATATGTTAGAGTTGGTATACTAAAAATTATATTTTTAGTATTTATTTTTATTTTTAATAAAATTAGTTTTTCATTTTATGAGATTCTTTATGAGTAATGTATGTATATTATTTATTTTTATGCATAGATGTACGATATTCTGTATAGTATTTAATCTGGTGTGTAGAATACGTCTTACACACAGAAGACCAGATTTTAAGTTCTTGTAGAATATAAATTTTCTATTCACAGTTTAGATGAAAATTGACATACCATCAGTACGACTATGTCACGGAGTTTTAGTAGGCCTGTCTTGATTACGGGAAACAGATAATAGCGTCATCTATTATTCTGACTCTCTGTGTCAGTACACTTTGTGTGTATTGAACGGGACATTTGGGGTAATTAATTTAGTACTGACTACTGACTATATAAATTAATTCACACCCCGAGATTATTACGAATAGTGCTTAATCTCTTAATCCGAAAATAATTATTGATTTGCATATATTTAATATTCGTTGTTTTGATTCATTGGAGGGTGCGATCTTATATAGGTCTATATTCTCGGTAAGTTGAATAGCGATATTATTTATTTGGCAAATATTAATTATTGACGGAATCTACGTCCCGAAAGATCAGAATTGACGATACTCCCTTAAGGATGCTTATAAGTTTTGACCGGGCAAACCTTGCAGGTGGATTTAATTATCCGACGGTCAAATAAGTTAAGCGGAAGGATTTAAGAAATATGAAGATGCCGATTAAATTAAATTGTTAGCAATTAAATTTAATTGGCGGGTATCGAGAATCTTAACGTGGGGAGAAATGGTAAGCATTTAATAACAGAAGCTCAATGCAAGAAGGTCTTGAGATTATGGGTCAGAGTGCAATTATAGTTCTTTAGTGATATGAACTGTAATTCAGTATTTTATGAAAATTACAGAAACTGCTGCGTCTTTCCAGGATTGCAGAAATCGCCCGTAGGTATCTGTGTTTTATTGGAAGTCTTACTCATAATTACTCCCATAGTCCCTGATGTAACCCTATATATATGCGGGTAGACTGAATCAGTTTAAATTGATTTTTATATCATTATTGATATTTTTTTTTGTCCTTCAAGACTTAAAATATATCGGGGTTCTGTCGTTACGAGTTCTCAGAAGATCGTAGCCCACACTACGTTCGATGATCGCATAAGAGAATACGGTAGAAGATCTGACTGGAGTTTCAACTCGGAATCAAGTCGTAGTTGAAGATTAAATCGACAAGAGGTATTCTTCTAAATTAACTTTGGTTGCACATGTTTATTTTTTATTGTTCGACGTCAAAAATTTTATTTGGAGCTCGTTTCGGCATTTTTTCGTCCATTTAATTTTTTACCGATTAATCGTTTTCAAATAAAATGATCTTGGCAGTATTGCCTCCAACAAATTTGTATCAAAGTCGTTTTATTTTTTATTTACGGTTTATCGAGATCGGGTAAATTTAGAACTGTGCTAACTTCGTTTTGCAGGTGTTCTAATCCCGATTTTATGATCGTCCTTTATTTTTATGTTTGATTGAATGTGTGGATGATAATTTAATTAATTTTTTAATCACGAGGGTTGACCGTGTTAGATTAATAAAATTTTAGATCGAATGTGAGTCTACGGGACATAAATTTCGATGTAAAATTATTTTATATTCTTGAAATTTTTTTTCTAGTTTATTAAAAAAAAAACAAGTATGGAAGAACAACGGCGGTGGTTGGCGGCGGCAACCGGTGGTGGTTCCAGTGGTTTAAGCCGCATAAATTTTTTTTTTTCAGAATTTTTTCTGATTAAAAAAAAAAAAAATTTTAAAAAGACAAACTGTGCAAAGAAAAATAGTGTTATTCCCAAGCATAAGGCCAGCCGCCGGTTTCTAATAGTGGCTGCGGCAAAGGCTGTTCCGAAACAGTTTCGGCAAAGTTGTTTCACGAGGCAAACAAACCAAGTCCAAGCAGCAATTTAAGAAGCAAGCGGCGGTTTCCAAGCCAAACACTGCCTTGGGCAGCAGTGGAACAAACAAACCAATTCAGCCACCGCATCCTCCAATCAATCCCAAGCACTGTTTGGGATTCATATTAATCCATAAAGCTGCGGTTTTGTCCCAAGCGCACAGCAGCAGTCCTAATTGGCTGCTTCTTCAAACAAAAACTTGTTCCAGGCGGCGCAAACGTCCAAACGGGGCCTTAATGGAATTCAAGTGCAGCAGTTGTTCGATCATTGCGCAAACTGATGCAAAAAGCAAACCGCAGCAATCACAGCCGGTTTCAAAGCTTTTCAGTGGGTTTTAATTCCTAAAAGCAATCGGATTCCAAGCATGAGGCGGCGCAATTCTAGCAAGGAATCCCAGGCGTCCCAGGTTGTTTTGGTTTTGAGGAACTGTTTGGTTGGCTGCGGTTGTCTCCGAAATAAGTGTTTCCATGAAATTCAATCTCCACAGCAGCGTCTTTCTATTTTCCAAACAGTGAAGCAGAATCCGGCGGAAATCTAGACTGTTTGGTGTTTCAGTTGGCTTAATTTTTTTTTGGATATGTTTTATTAGATAAAATCAAATAATCATGATGCAATTAAGATACAGGAAGCTACAGAGACTAAAACTCTTTAGAGTTTCAATCAGATCATAAAATCGGCATTAATATTTATCTTGCATTTAATTTATTTTTTATATATTAATTGCGAGGATGATATATATTGGTTTTATTTATTCGGTTAATTTAATTAATTTAAATATTCAGTTTTAATTAAAATATTTTGTAATAGAAAATAAAATAAATTTTTTTTAATTAATTAATTTTAATTAAATGGAAAAACTTTAGATATTTTATTTTTTACAAAATATCACGTTTAAAAGATAATTTTTTTATATCAGATATCTTGAAAAAACGTGGGAATTAATTTCAGTTTTTGAATTAATTAAATAAGAAAATATTTAATCGAAATAAATTATTAATTTTTAAAAAATGTAAAACAGAAAATAAAATAAATAAATGTCTTTAATCACTACCTTAGCTGAAAAGCTGGAGGAAAAATTGTGCATTTATTAAATTTTATTTGTTACGCATTTAAACACGAAAAGATGGTTTGATAAATCAGAATCTTTAGAATCGTATACACGGAAAGATGTTTGATTCTTTCAGATCGTGTGACTTTCGAAAGATGGTTTGATAAACCAGAATATTTGAAATCGTGTACACGAAAAGATGTTTGATTCTTTCAGATCGTGTGACTTTCGAAATTAATAAATTTATTTTAATTAAATGAATTTTTATAACTCTAAAAAATATTTTAAAAATCTAAGTGGGAAAGAGAATTTATTCACAGATAAATCTCGCGGTCTCCATCACCAGTTTGTAGGCGATGCAATTAAACTCTGCGTATTGGCTGTAAGGCCTTCCTCCCCATCGGACAGATTAATTGCGGTATCGCCAGTACAAACCTCCTTTAGGGATAATTCAGGATAATTGTTAGTGTGGATCACTTCTCCATCTGAAGGGTTCATTGTGAAGCGATTAATTTGGGATTAGGTGATGGTTAACACTTAGTTGTATATAATAGTATCCTCTCCATCTAAGTCACTGCTATTATATGTTGGACCGAAGTTATGCCAGCTATTTAATTTTACTTTGCATGGTCAGTTACCTAGATAGTAAAATTAAAAGGAATTGACCTGTCTAGTCTTATGAAGGATAGTAGACGTCTACCCATCGTGGCATGCTATTCTCGGGGTACCAGGTTGCTGGAAAATTAATTTTAAAATGGTAGAGGGAACCAAATTAAAATAAATTCAAAGTTTTGTTCATCATAATTAACGGTTTTTTTAATTATATGATTCTCAGGATTAAAATAGATTTCAACCCATTCGCTTCAATATTCAAAGAAAAAAAACTAACGGGGCCAAATTATGTTGACTGGAAATGTAACTTGGATATAGTTTTAACTACAAATGGTATTCCTTCAATACTAGGAACTGCGTCTGTTTCAGAAAAAAGTTTTTTCTCGGGGCCGAAAGGCATGAAGAAGAAAAAGGTTCAGAAACAGGGAGACACATTTTTCAGGGTAGTTAGTGGGCCATGGACTAGTGTGAAAAATCCGAAAGGTAGATGTTTTCACTGCAGCCAGACCTGGCACTGGAAAAAGTTGTCTAGTATTTCTCAGAAGGCAGAACAAACACGGTAATTTCTGTTCACTGGTTGTGAAAACATGTTTAGCGGTGTTATCTACCGGTACCTGGTGTGTAGATACGGGAGCCACTAATCATGTCTGCAATTCATTGCAAAAGTTCTAGAAAACCTGACAACTTAGTGATGAGAAGATTTACCTACATATGGGTAATAATACAAATGTAACAGTAGTTGCAGTAGGAGATGTCACTATCAATTTTGATAGAGATCGGGTATTAATATTGAGATATTGTCTTTATATACCTGCTATTAGAAGGAACTTAATTTTCGTTTCTAAATAGCTTAAAGACGGATATTTTGTTTATTTTAATAATTCTGTGGTTATTAAGGATAATAAATGGGTTATTTGTTATGGTACATTGGTGGATAATTTTTATATTATTATTCCAATATCTTCTATACTGAAACTAACTAAAATGAATAATACATCTAATTTACCATATAAGAGAAAGTTTTCTTCTTTAATAAATTAAACGTTTCTTTGGCACTTACGCTTGGGTCATATTAATCTAAAAAGGATAAACAGACTGGTAGCAGATGGACCTTTGAGTTCATTGGAAGTGGACGCACTTCCAATATGTGAATCTTGCTTAGAGGGTAAGATGACCAAGAGACCATTTTCGACCAAAGACTATAGAGCTAAAGAACCGTTGGAGCTGGCTCATTCTGATGTGTGTGGTCCTATGACAATCTGGGCTAGAGGTGGCTTTGAGTACTTCGTCAGTTTTATTGATAACTACTCATTGTATGGATACATTTACCTGATGCACCGTAAGTCTGAATGCTTTGAGAAATTCAAAGAATTCAAGGCAGAGGCAGAGAAGCGTCTGAATAAAAGTATCAAATCACTACGATCTGACCGTGGTGGGAAATACCTATTTGGAGAGTTTAAGGACTACTTGTCATCAGAGGGGAATACATCCCAGTTGACTGCACCTGGCACTCGTCAATAGAATGGTGTAGCAGAAATAAGGAATAGGACTCTCATAAAAATGGTAAGGTCAATGATGAGTTATTCAGGTTTACCAGATTCATTTTGGGGACTCGCTATAGAGACAGCGGCTTACATTATGAACTTGGTACCTTCTACTCCCACAGAATTGTGGATCGGACATAAGCCTAGTCTGAAACACATTCAAATTTGGGGGTGTCCATCACATGTGCTGAAAGGGAACGCGAGTAAGTTGGGGCCAAGAATAGAAGTTTGTTTCTTTTTGGGGCATCCCAGGGGAGCGAAATGTGGTCTATTTTATAATCCTAAGGATCAGAAGGTCATTGTTAGCACCAATACTCGATTCTTGGAAGAGGATATTATGGACCACAGGCCCAATAGCAAAATTATTGTGGAAGAACTGAGAGAAAATGCCAGTACAACGGAAGAGGAACCACACGTCACTGATATTCCATTACCTCGTCGTAGTTGGAGGATTATCAGAACAAGTGCAAATCAAGAATAAGGTGCTGATGCACATGGTTCAGATTATGCACAGCCTGTTACTACTAGTACACAGACACAGGTAGTGCCTCGTTGTAGTGGGAGGTTTGTTCATCGACTTGACCGGTATATGTTATTGGGAGAGTTTTTTGACAGGATTCCAGCAGAACTAGATACCGAGCCCTGTAACTACAATGAAGTACTACAAGAAAAAGATACAGATCTTTAGTGATGGGCTATGAATTCAGAGATAGAATCTATGTATTCCAATCAGGTCTGAAAACTTGTAGAGCCACCCAAAGGGATAAAACCTATTGGATGCAAGTAGATCTACAAGAGAAAGAGAGGAGCAGACGAGAAAGTTGAAACTTTTAAAGCTAGGCTTGTTGCTAAAGGGTTAACTCAGAAAGAAGGGATCGACTATGAGAAAACCTTTTCACCGGTAGCAATGCTCAAGTCTATCCGGATTCTTTTAACCATTGCCACACATTTTAATTACAAAATCTGGCAAATGGACATCAAGACAGCTTTCGTCAATGGAAGTCTTGACGAGTGTATCTATATGATACAGCCAGACGGATTCATTACAAAGGGCCAGGAACACATGTTGTGTAAGCTTAAGAGATCAATTTATCGACTTAAGCAGGCATCAAGGTCTTGGAACACTCGGTTTGTTCAAGCCATAAAATCTTATGATTTTGATCAAAGTACGGATGAGTCCTGTGTGTGCAAGAAGTGTGACGGAAGCATGGTGATTTTTTTAGTACTTTATGTAGATGATATCATGCTCATTAGAAACGATGTTGAGGCATTATCTATGGTTAAAGTATGGTTATCTGGACAGTTCGATATAAGGACTTGGGAGAAGCAAGTCACATCATTGGGATCAAGCTTATGCGAGATCGAAAACATAGGATGTTGGGCTTATCACAAGGAAAGTATATCGATGATATCCTTGCTTGTTTTAGCATGCAGAATTCCAAGAATGGGTTTCTCCCTTTCAGGCATGGAATCACTCTATCCAAGGTTCAGTGTCCTAAGACACTTGATGAGATAGAGAAGATGAAGGCGGTTCCTTATGCTTCGACAGTAGAAAGCCTCATGTATGTTATGCTTTGCAGTAGACCCGACATCTGTTTTGCCGTTGTAATGGATAGTAGATATCAGTCTAATTCAGGACAGGAGTATTGGACTGTGGTAAAGAATATAATCAAGTACCTGAAAAGAACTAAGGAATATATATTGAATTACTAGGCAGACAGTTTAGTACTTTTGAGGTACACAGACTCAAATTTTCAGTCAAATATAGAGCTTACATCAGGAGACAACCTTACAGACCTCTTACAAATAGTTTACCGGCTAAGACTTTTGATAGTCATGTAGAGGGTATGTGAGTCAGATGTACAGCAACATGATTTTGAGTATAAAAGGGAGATTATTAGGGTTGGTATACTGAAAATCATATTTTTAGTATTTAATTTTATTTTTAATAAAATTAATTTTTTATTTTATGAGAATATTTATGAGCAATGTATGTATATCATTTATTTGTTACGCATGGATGTCCGATATTCTGTATAGTATTTAATCTGGTGTGTAGAGTACGACTTACACACAGAAGACAAGATTTTAAGTTATTGCAGAATATAAGTTTTATTTTCACGGTTTAGATAGAAATAGACATACCATCGGTACGACTGTGGGACAGAGTTTTAGTAGAACTGTCTTAGTTACGGGGAACAGATAATAGCGTCGTCTATTGTTTCGACTCTCTGTGCCAGTACACTTTGTGTGTATTGAATGGGACATTTGTAATAATTAATTTAGTACTGACTACTGACTATATAAATTAATTTACATCGCAAGATTATTATGAATAGTGCTTAACCTCTTAATCCGGAAATAATTATTAATTTGCATATATTTAATATTCGTTGTTTTAACTCATTAGAGGGTGCGATCTTATATGGGTCTATATTCTCGATGAGTTGGATAGCGATATTATTTATTTGATAAATATTAATTATTGACGGAATACATGTCCCGAAAGATCGGGATTGACGATACCCCCTTAAGGATGCTTATAAATTTTGACCAGGCCAAACCCTACGGGTAAATTTAATTATCCGGCGGTCAAATAAATTAAGCAGAAGAGCGTACGAAATATGGAGATGCCGATTAAATTAAATTATCAGTAATTAAATTTAATTGGCGGGTATCGAGAATCTTAACGTGGGGAGAAATAATAAGTATTTAATAACAGAAGATTAATGCAAGAAGGCCTTAAGATTATGGGTCAGAGTGCAATTATAGTTCTTTAGTGGTGTAAACTGTAATTCAGTATTTTATGAAAATTGCTGAAATCACTGCGTCTTTCCATAATTGCAGAAATCGCCCGTAGGTATCTGTGTTCTACTGGAAGTCTTATTCATAATTACTGCCCTGGTCCCTACTATAGCCCTATATATATGCGGGTAGGCTGAACCAGTTTAGATTGATTTTTATATCATTATTGATATATTATTCTTGTATTTCAAGACGTAAAAATATATCGGGGTTCTGCCGGTACGAGTTCTCGGATGATCGTAGCCCACACTACGTTGAAGGATCGCATAAGAGAATACGGTAGAAGATCTGACTGGAGCTTCAACTCGGAATCAAGTTATAGTTGAAGATTATATCGACAAAAGGTATTCTTCTAAATTAACTTTGGTTGCACGGGTTTTTTTTTTATTGTTCGACGTCAAAATTTTTATTTGGAGCTCGTTTCAGCGTTTGCCCGTCCAGTTAATTTTTTATCGATTAATCGTTTTCAAAAACAATGATCTTGACAGTATTACCTCCAACAGCATAAATGCCCAATATTTTGTATAATATTTAATTTAGTGTGCAGTGTATGGCTTACATACAGAAGATTTGATTTTAAGTTCTTGTAGAATATAAGTTTTATACTCACAGTTTAGATGGAAATGGACATACCATCGGTACGACTGTACCACAGAATTTTAATAGGCTTGTCTTGGTTACAGGAAACAGATATAGCGTCGTCTATTGTTCTGACTCTCAGTGCTACTACACTTTGTGTGTATTAAACGGGACATCTGGGGTAATTAATTTTGTACTAACTATATAAATTAAATCACACCCCAAGGTTATTATGAATAATGTTTATCCTCTTAATCCTGAAATAATTGTTGATTTGCATATATTTAATATTCGTTGTTTTGAGTCATTAGAGTGTGCAATCCTATAAGCGTCTATATTCTTGGTGAGTTGGATAGCAGTATTATTTATTTGGCAAATATTAATTATTGACGGAATTCACGCTCTGAAAAATCAGGATTGACGATAACCCCTTACGGATGTTTATAAGTTTTGACCGGGTTAAACCCTGCAGGTGAATTTAATTATCCGGCAGTCAAATAAGTTAAGCGGAATGGTTTAAGAAATATCAAAATTCCGATTAAATTAAATTATCAGTAATTAAATTTAATTGGCGGGTATAAAAAATCTTAACGTGTGGTGAAATGGTAAGCATTTAATAACATGAGCTCAATGCAAGAAGGTCTTGAGATTATGGGTCAGAGTGCAATTATAGTTCTTTAGTGGTGCGAACTGTAATTCATTGTTTTATGAAAATTACAGAAATCGCTGCATATTCTTTCATAATTGTAGAAACCTCTAGTAGGTGTCTGTGTTTCACTGGAAGTCTAACTCCTAATTACTTTCCAGATCCCTGCTATAACCCTATAT
This sequence comes from Heliamphora exappendiculata, assembly GCA_034768845.1. Lineage (NCBI taxonomy): Eukaryota > Viridiplantae > Streptophyta > Magnoliopsida > Ericales > Sarraceniaceae > Heliamphora > Heliamphora exappendiculata. Next base: position 48,137 of record JAOTRH010460521.1, on the reverse strand, counting down.
ATACACAGGTATGCTGAACCAGTTTTTGAGAATTTTATATCATTATTATTATGATATTTTTTTTTGTCTTTGAAGACTTAAATACATTGGGGTTCTGCTGATACGAGTTCTCAGAGGATCGTAACCCACACTACGTTCGAGAATTGTATACGAGAATATGGTAGAAGATTTGAAAGGAATTTCAACTCGGAATGAAGTCGTAGTTGAATATTAGATCGACAAAAGGTATTTTTCTAAATTAACTTTGCGTGCGCGAGTTTTATTTTGATCATTCTTCATCAAAAGTTTTATCTGAAACCCGTTTCGGAATTTGCCCGTCCAATTAATTTTTTTACTAAAAATCGTTTGTAAAAATAATGATCTTGGCAGTTTTGCCTCCAACAATTGGTATCAGAGCTGTTTTTCTTTGTTTACGGTTATCAGGGCTGAGTAGAGTTAGAACTGTTGCTAACTTTATTTTGTAGGCATTCTAATCCCTATTTTATGATTATAATTTATTTTCAAGTTTGATTGAATGCGTGGATAATGATTTGATTTGTTTTAATCACAGGAGTTGACCGTGATAGATTAATTTTTTAGATCGAATGTGAGCCTACGAGACATAGGTTTCGATGTAAAATCTGTTATGTTCTTTAAATTTTTTTCTAGTTTATTAGAAAAAAAAAAAGAATACGTATGGAAAAACAATGGCGACGGTCCTGGCGGTTTTAGCCGCGATTTTTTTGATTGCTTTGCAGTTTTTTGTTACTCCAATATTTTTTTTTTGGATAATAAAATTAAAAAAAAAAGTAAAACAAAAGAGCGGCCGCAGCAAGCAGCAGCCATCAACCAACCGTAGCAGTGTGTCTTACAAACCCAGCAGTGCTGAAACAGCGCCGCAGTAGTGATCCAAAAATCAAAGGCGCAACAAGCGGTTTCATCCAAACAGTGTGTTGATCCCAAAAGGTGCTGCGGTTTTCCAAGCAATCACTAGGCGCCAAGTGATTTTGAGTACTTCATCAGTTTCATCGATGACTACTCAAGGTATAGATATATTTATCTGATGCACCGTAAGTCTGCGTGCTTTGAGAAATTCAAAGAATTCAAGGCGAAGGCAAAGACGCGTCTGGATAAAAGTATCAAATCACTACGACTCGACCGTGGTGGAGAATACATTTTTGAAGAGTTTAAGAATTACTTGTCATCAGAGGAGATTACATCCCAATTGACTGCACCTAGCACTCCACAGTAGAATGGTGTGGCAGAAAAAAGAAATAGGACTCTTATGGAGATGGTAAGGTCAATGATGAGTTATTCAGGTTTACTAGATTCATTTTAGGTATTTGCTTTTGAGACAGCAGCTTGCATTCTGAACATGATACCTTATAAGTCAGTACCTTCTACTCCCATAGAATTATGGACCGGGCGTAAGCTTAGTCTAAAATACATTCGAATTTGGGGGTGTCTAGCACTTGTGCTGAAAGGGAACGCGAGTAAATTGGAACCAAGAACAGAAGTTTGTTTCTTTGTAGGGTATTCCAAGGGAACGAAGGGTGATCTATTTTATAATTCCAAGGATCAAAAGGTCATTGTTAGCACCAATGCTCGATTCTTGGAAGAGAATTTTATTATAAACCACATGCCCAATAGAAAAATTGTTCTTAAAGAGTTGAGAAAAAATACCAGTAGAACGAAACTGGAACCACAAGTCACTAATATTCTATTACCTCTACGTAGTGGGAGGATTATTGGGACAGGTGCAAATCAAAAACAGGGTGCTGATGCATAGGTTTCTGATTCTGGACAGCGTGTTACTGCTAGTACATAAACATAGGAAGTGCCTCGTCATAGTGGGAGGGTTGTTCATCAACCTGACCGATATATGTTCTTGGGAGAGTCTTTTGATAGGATCCCAGCAGAATTTGATACTGAGCCCTATAACTATATTGAAGCACTTCAAGACAAAGATACAGCTCTTTGGAAAGGGGATATGAATTCAGAGACATAATCTATGTATTCCAATCTGGTCTGAAAACTTGTAGAACCACCCAAAGGGATAAAACCCATTGGATGCAAGTGGATCTATAAGAAGAAGAGAGGAGTAGACGGGAAGGTTGAAACCTTTAAAACTAGGCTTGTTACCAAAGGGTTCACTTAAAAAGAAGGGATCGACTATGAAAAAATCTTTTCGCCGGTAGTCATGCTTAAGTCTATCCGTAATCATAGTCCATTAATGGACTTAAGAAGGCATCGAGGTATTGAAACACTCGGTTTGATCAAGCTATAAAGTCTTATGATTTTGAGCAAAGTCCGAATGAGTCCTGTGTGTACAAGAAGCGTGACGAAAGCGGGACGGAAGCGTGGTGATCTTCTTACTTATTGAAAACGATGTGGGGGTATTATCTACGGTTAAAGTATGGTTATCTAGTTATTCGATATGAAGGACTTGGGAGAAGCCATTCACATCCTTAGGATCAAGCTTGTGCGAGATTGAAAACAAAGGATGTTGGGCTTATCACAAGCAAAGCATATTGATGATATCCTTGCTCGTTTTAGCATGTAGGATTCCAAAAAAGGGTTTTTCCCTTTTAGGCATGGAGTCACTCTATCCAAGGATCAGTATCTTAAAACACCTGATGAGATAGAGAAGATGAAGGCGATTCTTTTTGCTTTGGCAGTAGGAAGCCTCTTGTATGTTATGCTTTGCACTAGACCAAACATCTGCTTTGCCGTTGGCGTGGTTAGCAGATATCAGTATAACTTAGGGTAAGAGTATTGGACTACGGTAAAAAATATAATTAAGTACCTAAAAAGGACTAAATATTATATGTTAGTTTATCAGACAGACAGTCTAGTACCTTTGGGGTACACAAACTCAGATTTTCAGTCAGACATAGAGCTTGCATTAGGAGACAACCTTGTAGACCCTTTATAAAGAGCTTACCGGCTAAGACTTTTGATAATCATGTAAAGGGCGTGGGAGTTAGATGTATGGCAGCATGATTTGGCGTATAAGTGGGAGATTGTTATGGTTGGTATACTGAAAATTATACTTTTAGTATTTAATTTAATTTTAATAAAATTAATTTTTTATTTTATGAGAAGCTTTATGAGCAATGTATACATATCATTTCTTTGTTATGCATGAATATCAAATATTTTGTATAGTATTTAATCTGGTGTGTAGAGTACAGCTTATACACAGAAGACCAGATTTTAGATTATTGCACAGAGTTTTAGTAGGCTTGTCTTGATTACGGGGACTAGATAATAACGTCGTCTATTGTTCCGACTCTCTGTGCTAGTACACTTTGTGTGTATTGAACGGGACATTTGGGGTAATTAATTTTGTACGGACTATGTAAATTAATTTACACCCCAAGGTTATTAAGAATAGTGGTTATCTTCTTAATCTTGAAATAATTATTAATTTGCATATATTTAATATTCGTTGTTTTGATTCATTAGAAGGTGCGATATTATATGGGTCTATATTCCCGATGAGTTGGATAGCGGTATTATTTATATAGAAAATATTTATTATTAACGGAATCCACATTCTGAAAGATTGGGATTGACGATACCCTATTAAAGAATCTTATAAGTTTTAGCCGGGTCAAACCCTGCAAGTGGATTTGATTATCCGGCGGTCAAATAAGTTAAGCGGAAGGGCTTAAAGAATATCAAGATGCCGATTAAATTAAATTGTCAGTAATTAAATTTAATTGGTGGGTATCGAGAATCTTAACGTAGGGAGAAATTGTAAGCATTTAATAACAGGAGCTCAATGCAAGAAGGTCTTGAGATTATTGGTCAGAGTGCAATTATAGTTCTTTAGTGGTGTGAACTGTAATTTAGTATTTTATGAAAATTGTAGAAACCGCTGCGTCTTTCCATAATTACAGAAACCGGTAGTAGGTGTTTGTGTTCCATTGAAAGTCTTACTCATAATTACTCCCCAGGTCTCTACTGTAGCCCTATATATATGCGAGTAGGCTGAACTAGTTTTATATCATATATTATATTTTGTCTTTCAAGATTAAAGATATCTAGGTTCTACCGGTACAAGTTTTCGATAGTCCGTAGCCCATACTACGTTCGAGAATAGCGTAAGGTAATACAGTAGAAGATTTAACAGGAGCTTCAATTCAAAATCAAATTGTAGTTGAAGAATCGATTGACAAAAGGTATTCTTCTAAATTAACTTTGGTTGCTCGGGTTTTATTTTGATCGTTCAACGTTAAAAGTTTTATTTGGAGCCCGTTTCGGCGTTTTCCCTTCTAGTTAATTTTTTTCGTTAATCGTCTGCAGAAATAATGATCTTGACAGTATTGTCTCCAACATGTAGCATGTGACGTTATCTTATACATTAAACCATGGATTATTTATGCATATGTGTATGGAATGCGATAGATGGATATGTGACTCTGTGACTGTTAACTCTTGTTAAGAAGGAATTAGTTGGGGCTAAGGTCCTTCGGTAAAAGTTTGAGAAGGTGCATTAGTTAGGGCTGAGGTCCCTCAGTGAATGTCAGAGAAGGTGCATTAGTTGGGACTGAGGTCCCTCGGTGAAAGCCCGTGAAGGTTCATGGATTGCATGTGAAGCATTGCGGGATGGATAAAACAAATTTTAAACTATTTTTAAGACTCTTATGAGTTGTGATACAAAATCATTTTAAAACCATTTTCGAGGCTCCTGAGAGTTAGAAACCGTACATTGTTTCTTTGCATGTTTAGCTTACATTTCATGTTTGTCTAGTTCCTGCTGAGCTTGACTCATGGTATGGAATTTGAAATATTTTCAAGTACCGGTCACGCAGGTTGATTCGAAGGTGCCTATTGGGGACAAAAGATTTGTAGTCTTCTTTTTTACTCTTTTGATCATGTATGCTTATAACATGTGTTTTCGGTGTTAGAGCCGTGTAATAGAAGCCTTTTTGGCAGATATATATTAATACATGTATTTTTTACGTTGTGAGTAAACATTGAGTTGGGTATTGTATATGGTTGTTTATGGGTGTGTCACGTGATTCGGAGTTTGGGACGTGACAGACTGGTATCAAAGTTCTGGGTTCGAATACTTAAGAACCGTGGGAAAAGGGTGCATCACCGTGTGAGGTTGATTGCACATGCTTGACTGCATGTGTTTAGCTGTTTTAATAACATGAACGTGTTAGCATGTTGAGTTTATGTGAATGTGGTGTATATGTGAGCATAGGAGTTGAACCTTAGGATTGATTAGTCTTGCGTTTGGAATAACAAACTTAGGAGCCAAGTTAGAAACGCGTTTAGCTGACGTGATTTTTATCAGGGAATCTACGTAGGTTATCCAAATTGACGCGTCATTCTTGTCGGTTCTCCTTGGTATGTGGAGTTTGTTTCGCATGAACCTATGTGGCTTCGTGTTAGCATGCTTATGTGGCTAGTGTTTATGTTCATGCGATGTGTTGGATCTTATTTTATGTGTTTCTTTCATATAGACGTGATGTCTGTGGGGAGAGGGCAAGGCTGTGTTCGAGGCTGTGGCCATAGGTTTGGAGTTGGTGATGGACTCCATGGGTGGTGTGCTGTGTCGAGGCAGTGGTTGGTGAAGATGTGAGGTTGGGGTGAGTTGTAGATCCCGTGTCTTTGAGATAGTTGGCCATTGTTTAGGATGCCTGACCTTCTTTGACTATATCCTAGGAATGGCTCGGATGACCATCTTTCATGCCTATGTTGATTGTGATCGACGGGTTGTTTTCTTTTGACCTTTTGCTGAATTTTGGGGACGAAATTTTCTTTAAGGGGTAGAGTTGTGAGACCCTGACCCGTTTTCATTTTTGGCATTTTTTCGACTCGTGTTTGCCATTTTTGTTTTAGCATAATCATATGTGTTTTTATGCATGTTCGTATTTAGATATGGATGCGGGGTTGGTTCCCGAGGTCATTGAGCGTTGTAGTGCGAATTTCAAAAAAAATATATTTTGGCGAGATATTTTCAAAAAAGATATTTTGGTGAGATATTTTGAAAAAAAAACATATTTTCGAGTGCCTATAAATATTTAACCGTTAGATATTTGTGGAGATATTTTGGAAAACTTCCTGGCTAAGTTTTCTTTTTTCTTTCCAACGGAAGCTCTGTCTTCTCTCTAACTTCTTGGGGGCTCGGGGCTCCGTTTTCAACAATCCAACAGTTGATCCTTACTTTTGGCATCGGGGACTACGCGTTCATCCAGACAGAATTTTATTCTGACGAAGTTTAATTTTTGTACGTAAATTGAGGTGTCGAGTTTCTGACTCAAAGAGGTAGGATCCTAGACTCTCATGTCATATAAGGGTGCTACGTGTAATCTTGTGTGTTTTTACTGTCTTGAAATGCATGAAATTGGGTTATGTTTCTATAAAGTGGGTTTTTGGTTCAAAATTTTTTTTTTGTCGTTTCTTGTTTTGGATGGTCATGGTGGGGCCGTGGTCTTTGTTTGTGTTTTGTGGCCGTCCTCGGGAGTGACGTGGGCTAGTTTAGTGTGGTACCGGTGCACGGTTGGGTGTGGGGCGTGTTTGGCCCGCTATTGTTTTTAGTAAGGGGTTTTTGGGAAAAAGTGGTGTTTTGTGAGAACATTTGTGAAACCGGGGTTTCGAGGGTTTGGTGTTGATCTTTAGGTAGGTCTTATTCTGTGAGTTGTTGGTTATGTTGAGCGCGTGGTATCGGATGTCGTGACGGGTTATGTGGCATGTGGCGTCGTTTTGTGAAGTTTATACGTGGTTTTGTGCATATTAACTCTCGTTTATTTATGTACGGATTACGTAGGTGAGTTGCATGGTTTTTGACGTCGTTACGTGCAACGTGGTTTCATGCTTTAAAACTCAGAGTTTTTATATGCTTGTATGTGTGGAATTTGAGGAGAGGAGTTATGGATTTGAAAATGCATGTGGTGCATGTTGCATGGGTTGTCGGTGTAACGTGAGTCGCGTGTGTAACATGTGACGCTATCTTATGCATTAAACCCTGGTTTATTTATGCATATGTGTATGGAATGCAATAGATGGATTTGTGACTCTATGACTGTTAACTCTGGTTAATAAGGCATTAGTTAGGGCTGAAGTCCCTCAGTGAAAGTCCGAGAAAGTGCATTTGTTGGGGTCGAGCTCCTTCGGTGAAAGCCCGAGAAGGTTTATGGATTGCATGTAAAGCATTGTGGGATGGATAAAATCAAATTTAAACTATTTTTAAGACTCTTGTGAATTGTGATACAAAATCATTTTTAAACAATTTTCGAGGCACTTGTGAGTCAGAAAAAATGGTTCTTATCCTTGCATCCCATTTGTTTGTAAAAAGTGTTTTAAGGCTTGAAAGAGAGTCAGAAACCACACGTTGTTTCTTAGCATGTTTGGCTTACATTTCATTTTCATATAGTTTCTCTTGAGATTTGTCTTACAGTGTGGGATTTAAAATATTTTTCAGGTACCGGTCACGCAGGTTGATCTGGAAGTGCCGGTTGGGGGCGAAAGATCTGTAGTCTTTCTTTTTGCTCTTTTGATCATGTATGCTTATTACATATTTCTCGGTGTTAGAACCATGTAATGTATGACTTTTTGAAAGATATATATTAATGCATGTATGTTTTACGTTGTAAGTAATCATCGGGTTAGGTATTGTATATGGTTGTTTATAGGTGTTTCACGTGATCCAAAATTTTGGGCGTGACAAAATTTGTCGCAAAATCAGATTTTTGTGACAAAACAAATTCCGTCGCTACTATAATGTAAATGATAGCAAATCATTTCATCACAAATAGATAGAATGAGTAACAAAATTAATTAAAATTCACCACAACAATCAAGTATAAATCTCTAATTTATTTACACAATAATGTAAATGTACTTCTAACTTCAAAAAGATGTATAAAACAATATGTTCTAAATAAATGGACAAAAAAGATGTTTAATCTGATAAAATAATATTTCAAAAATCGCGACACAAAATTCTTTAACGCCATCTTCCTTTTGTGGCAAATATCCAAACACAATAAAAAAATATCAAAATGATATATAGTTGATTCAATAAATTGTCTTTATATTGCTCAAAATCTATCTACAACAATAAAAAAAACTCAGAAAAATAAGACTATAAATATTGGTGTTATTGAAGTTGAAAATGTCAAATCAAATTAAACCCAAACTATTATTTATTGTCTATTACTTTATTCTCTCATCATAGTACAACCCTAACAATTATTCCAAACACCTAATTTAGCTATTTTTTTGAATATCTTATTGTATTGGTTAAATATACTTAAACGAAAAGAAAAATATGAAATAATAGAAACAAATAAAAAGAAACTCAAATAATTTTTCTTTTCCTCACCTTCCATATTAGTACGACAATAACCAAATGAATCTTATGTTACAATCAATTGGCGGCACATTCCGTATGCATAGAACAACTTGCAGCAAAAAAAATACAAAAAAAATATTCTAAGTGTTAAATTTTTTAAAATATTTGGCAGAAATTATTTTATTTTTTGAATAATCCATGTTTACATAATAACCTGTAATAATGCAAGCAACATAATATATATAAGTTCTGCCTGACTCTTAACAACTAAAACACAACTTAATACTAAATCATAGACTATCCTTCCTAACTTCTCATGCATATATTAAAAACCTCCAATTTAAATCAATAATATAAACTAACATAAAAAAATGAGAAGAAAATGAGAAGAAGATACTAAGTCACAGACTGATTATCCGTCCTAACTCATTTCATAAGAAGGTAATAGGAAAGAAAAAGCGAACAGTGGACCTTGTTTCTTTGCCTCTTTAATTCATTGTAAACATTAACAAGTAATAGAAAGGTAAAAGTAAAGCAACTAATGATAACCATCATAAATTAGTAAAATAAAATAAACTAATCAAAATGCTTGTGAACTTGTCATATATATTACCTCAATTTTTAGCGATCTAATAGTAGATCCTTGGTATCGGTGCCGGGGGCTTCGCATCTATCTGGATAGAATATTCTTTCGTCGAGGTTTGTTTTTTGAGGCATCGAGATTTTGGCTCAACGAGGTAGGATCCTAGATTATGTTGTCTTTAAAGGATGCTACGTGCAGTTATATGCTTTTTCACCAGTTGAAAAATGCTTTAAATGCCATATTTTATGTTTAAACCTTATTTGTTCAGATAAAAAGCATGTTTTGCACTTTTTTTGGTTTATTACATGATATGGACTTGTGAATGTCCGTAGTTTTCAAAAAAAGTAGTTTTGAAAAAGGAGGATTTGTGAAAATCTTGAAATCTATGTTTTAGAGGTTTGGAACTAACTCTCGGGGTTGAGTATCAGATTTTGTAACGTTTTGATAAAACGGTGGTAACATTTTCGAAAATATTTTTGTTTGATCTCCAGGTTTGATGGATAATGTGGCGGTTCGCCATTAGAGTTTTATATATGTTTAATGTATAATTCTTTAAGTGTTTTCATAGTTGAGCTATGGGTTTGGCGAGAGGAACCTTTTGGGGTTATACTCGTGCGTGTGTTTTGTGGCATGTTATGTCAAAAGGATCGATTTTGGGATCTATGGATCGAGCAAGTTTGGGCACGAGTTGCTCCACGGTGAGAGACCGAAAGATTGCATATTGGGGTAAGCGATTGTCCTGCGGTGAAAGACCGCTAAGAATTGCATATCGGGGGAAGTGATTGTCCTACGGTAAAAGATCGCTAAGAATTGCATATAAGGGCACGTTCGAGTGACACTTTGGCGGTGAAAGACCGCGAAGAATTGCATATTGGGTTAGTATTATCCCGCGGTGAAAGACCGTGAAAGAGTACGACGTGCATATGAACACTGTTGTGTATGCGTGCGCGTGTGCGTGTTTTCTCGGCTGTGTGGTCCGAGTGAAAAAATAACGTTTTGGTTACTGCTTCTGTTTAACTATGAAACGTTATTTGCATTGTTGAAATGCTTAGTTTTGAGGATGGAAAACCATTTTGTAGCTTGTGTAAGTCTGATGGAAAAACCGTTTTGAGGCTCATGTGGTTTAGTCAATTTTATGTTATGTGATTGCATATCATGCTTTACTGTATTATAGTCTGTTTCTATTGGGTTTCGGCTTACGTTGTAGGATTTGTTAAAAACCTTTTTTAGGTGAACGTGGTCGTGTAGGTTGACCTTGAGGTACTCGGAGGTAGCTGATGACAAGACACTGATGTTTTGTCTTTGTTAGATAGTTATACCTTTTATATATGAATCATGTTCTGTTGTAACATGTTTTAAAGCTTATGTATTTCTTACGGCTATGGTGCCGATGTATGCATGACTTATACTTTTGGAATTCTTTATGGAAGGCCAATAATATCTCAATTTTGATTCTAGAATTACTTATGTAATGATTTTTAAAGGTTAATATAATTTCCAAGACTCGTTTAATGAGTAACAATAGTTGGTTACCCCTTTTTATAGTGATATGAGTATTTTTTTAATTTTCTTTGTAAGACAATGAATGTGTACTTTGCTAGGAGAAACAAACTTTAAATAAAAGCATATCAACTTCCTCGCTCACATATTAGGGTAGCAAAATATAGATTCATATATTGAATCACTCTGAATAAACTAAGCATGCCACAATTCGGTTCTGAAACCCTGACGAGTTTCATAGTTGAAATCTAAATCAAGCCATGGAGATGACAAGGGACAAAAGGAAAAATTAAAACATCTCATGATTTATGAAATCTAAATAACCAAAGTGAAACGCTATTTAAATCAAGAAAACAACTCATCCAAATGATTTAAAATATGTAAACATCTAAAGTGTAACAGTACCCAAATCAAGCCAAAATTTTCAACATTTATTTGCACAGTGAGTTGGATGATTATGTGAATTTGAAGTCAATATGAATGAATACACACATAGACTCGTAGAAATATTCGTAGAAATATTAAATCCAGTTCTCGAGGTTCAAGAAGCCCTCATAGATATATATTTTTAGAGAGAATTGAGGGAAGAGGATACTAGATAGAAGAGAAGGAAGTGATCGTGGACCGTTTATGATATCGTCGGTGGTGGAGATTGATTTCCCATATATGCTCTTCGTACGGATTGATATTGGTGATCGATCGAAGAAGAGAACTGGAGGACTCTGTGATGGTCGAGCTAGGGTTTCAAACCCATGATTTGACAAAATGGAGGACTGCCATGCCCAAAACTCTAGGCCATGTGAAACACTAAAAAATAACCAACAAAAACCAGATAAAACCGAACCCGAGAATACACTCTCAAAGATAAACCATATATGCATTTTATATAAACACCAAACGGCAACATTACATGGCCCCAACGTCGGAAAACATGTTATAGTATACATGTAACAAAAGAACAAAAAGGGAAGACTACAGCTCTTCCACCTCTTCAGTAGCCTCTGGATCAACCTGCATAACCGGTACCTAAAAATATTTTATCCCACACAGTGAGCCAAAACTCAACAGAAACTAGACAAGCATGCAATATAAACTAAACATGCTAGAAAATTGAAGTGCTGTTTTAGACTCTCTTTCAAGTCTTAAAAATATTTTCACATGGAAACGAAAAAGCGAGAATACAAACCACGTTTTGACTCACCCACAGGAGCCTTAAAAACAATTAAAAAATATTTTTAGGTCACGATCCACGCGACTCTTAAAACAGTTTGAAAACTGGCCTATCCATCCCATAATGTATTTCATGCAATCCATGTACCCTCTCAGACCGAGAGACCTCAACTCAAACCGAACGCAGTACAGGTGCAAAAAATAGGCGCTCACAAGCCGCAACCCCAGTCCCAACACTGGTATAAAGATCCGTATATAAACATACATTTTTGGGGTAAAATCGTAAACCAAACCGTAAGTCACGGAATGAAACCGCCGACCACGGGATTATACCACGGGATAAAACCGCATAATATAGGATAAAACTGTATATTACAAGATAACACTGAAACTACGAAATAACACCGAGCATATAACAGGATAATACTTAGCACAAATCGAAGCCTTAAATGCTTCATAATCATGCAAACCTAACTTAGGATTTAATGCATAAAACTACGTACTATTACTATTTCACATAACCGCGTTACATATATCGCTATCGAAAGCCATGTAAATCACATTACATAATTCATGCATAAATAAACTACAGTTATAAATGTACATAACCAGTTATACGCACATAGCCAAATATAACACATCATGACACCACTTGTCACATAACCCGCATCTAACCATGCACATCAACTCGAGAACGGCATCTAACAAATACCCGAGGCCACGACACGACCCCCAAAACCACTACACGACCAACCGAACCCCAAAAGGAATTCAAAGGTATTTGAATAAAGTAATTCCCATAAATTAATCAATTGAATATCAAAGAACACCAATCGGAAACCAACACTCAACAACCAAACCACCAACGCCCAACACAAACCCACGACGCCCACTGAGGCACCACAACACCCCAAGAATCATGAAATTTGATCAAAAGGGCCAACAAGGATGAACAACAACCTTTTCCCAAGCATGCGACCAAAAACGGGTGAAAAACGATTTGGAAATTTTGACATACCTTCACTATTTTGATCATTACTTTTTCTACAAAAATAATTTTAATGAGAAAAAGGTTTCATCCAAAAGAAGACTTATAGGGATTCAATTTGAACACAAAAATAACCCAATTTCAAGTTCGGATGAGGGAGATATGACCCAAAGAAAAGGGTTCCACAACCAGCGAAGGTGTCGACACAAACAGAAAATGTGTCGACACCAGCGACAAAATGTGCCGACACCAACCGAAAATGTGTCGACACAAAACAACCGAAAGTTCAGCCATAGCGTGTTCAACACCACTGAAGGAGAATTGTGTTGACACAAACATAATTTGTGCCGACCCAAAAACCCAAATTTTCTAGATTTCAGAATAAGCTACAGGCGATGGTGAAAAACAAACCCAAGCTATGAAAAGCTTCTTAGCCTCAAATTAAACCATCCAAACACTCATTTAACAGCCCATGGACATACAAAAGCCAAAAACTACCACAAAATCTTGAGAGAAATACTCGAAACCCGATTCAATCTAACCAAAAACACCCAAAACGATATTAAACCAAAAACCCAACTTATAAACCGATTTATCAAAACATAAATCAACTTTTTATATATTTTTACGTGGTAAAAATACACAAGATTTCACGTAGCACCCTTATAAGACATGAGAGTCTAGGATCCTACCTCGTTGAGTTAAAAACTCGACGTCTCAAACCACGTGCAAAAACAAACCTTGTCAGAATGGAATTCTGTCCCGATGAACGCGTAGCCTACCATGAGAAGACTAAGGATCTGCTATCTGATCGTCAAAAATTGAGCCCCGGACCCTCGAGAATATAGAGAGAAGGCATAACTTTCGTTAGAGAGAAAAAAGGAAGCTTAGCCACCAAGTTATGAAAATATCTTTTCCAAAATATCTAAAGCTAGATATTTATAGGCCATGAAAATATCTTTTTTTTTTGTTAAATTCGCACTGTAACACCCCGCGGCCCCAGAAACCTACCCTGCATGCATATCTAAGCCCGATCATGCATCAAAAGCAATAAAAACATGCTCAAACGAAAACACGTAATGCGCGTCCGAAAACGCCGAAAAAGAAAACGGGTCAGGGTCTCACAAGGACGCTGCGGCGATTGATTACAATGGTCCCTGGTCAAAGAGATTGAAGAGGAAGAAGAGAAAGAAGAAGTAGTGGGAACAAGGTAAGAAGGTGGAGCCGCAGCGGGAGAAGGTTGGCTTATTGGGAGAGGTGTAGTCGCGGGAGTGTGACCAGTGAGTGCTAGGGCAAATAATTTTCCCTCCAATTCTAAGTATTGCCTGCCAATAAACACTAATGTTTGATAAAAATTTATTCTCAATAATAATAAAATATTTTTTTGTGAGGAAAAAATATAATTCTCACAAAATGATCAATTATTGGCGAGAAAATATTTTTGTGGTAAATAATTAATGATTATTTGGTGATGAAAATATGAATTTTGTCATAAAAAGATAGTATTGAGATGAAATATTTTTATCACGAATAATTAAAAAATATTTTGCGAGAAAAAATAGATCTCGTTGCAAAAGAGGTATATATTGTGACTAAATATTTTCTTCACAAATTATTAAGAAACTTTTTACAAGAAAAGTTTAAATTCGTTACCAAATTAATATGTATTAGTGACAAAATTGATATTTTCTCGCTAAAATATCAGTTTTAGTGAGGGAAATAAAATTCATCATTATATTTTGTCACAGAAGACCATTTTTCTTATAGTGGACAGTCTAACACTTTTAGGGTACACAGACTCGAATTTTTAGATAGACAAAGATTTTCGTAAGTCTACCTTATGATATGTGTTTATCTTAGGAGGTGGAGCTATTAGTTGGAGTAGTATCAAGCAGTCTTGCATGGTTGATTCCACCATGGAGGCCGAGTACATGGCAGCTTCTTAAGCAGCCAAAGAGGTCATTTGGCTCAGGAACTTCCTCTTGGATCTAGATGTGGTACCTTCAGTTTAGTCGGCTATTGCACTTTATTGTGATAATAACGGAGCGGTTGCAAACTCGAAGGAACCAAGAGTCCATAAGAAAGGAAAGCACATCGAGCGTAAATATTACATAATACGATAAATTATATAGAGGGGTGATATTGCTGTGAACAAGATTGCATCAGGAGACAACCTTGTAGATTCTTTTACAAAGAGTTTATCAGCTAATATTTTTGATAGTTATGTAGAGGGCATGAGAGTCAGATGTATGACAGCATAATTTTGAGTATATGTAGGAGATTGTTAGGGTTGTATACTGAAAATCATGTTTTTAGTATTTAATTTTATTTTAATAAAATTAATTTTTTATTTTATGAGAATCTTAAAGAGCAATGTATACAATTAATTTTTTTAATGTTATGCATGGATGTTCTTTATTCTGTATAGTATTTAATCTGATGTGTAGAGTACGGCTTCCACATAAAAGACTAAATTTTAGGTTCTTGCAGAATATATGTATTTGTTCACAGTTCAGATGGAAATAGACATACCATCAGTACGATTGTCGCATAGAGTTTTTGTAGGCCTGTCTTGGTTACGGGAAACAGATAATAGTATCGTCTATTGTTCTGATTCTCTGTACTAGTACACTTTGTGTGTATTGAATGGGACACATTTGGATAATTAATTTTGTACTGATTATATAAATTAATTTACACCCCAACATTATTATGAAAGTGCTTATACTTTTAATCCTGAAATAATTAATTATTTACGTATTTTTAATACTTGTTGTTTTGATTCATTAGATGGTGCAATCTTATATGGGTCTATATCCCCAGTGAGTTGGATAGCGATATTAATTATATGGTGAATATTAATTATTGGTGTAATCCACGTCTCGATAGATTGAGATTGACTTTACCCCCTTAAGGAAGTTTATAAGTTTTGACCGGGCTAAATCCTGTAGTTGGATTTGATTATCCGGCGGTTAGATAAGTTAAGCGGAAGAGCTTAAGGAATTTAAAGATGCTGAATAAATTAAATTATTAGTAATTAAATTTAATTAGCGGGTATCGAGAATCTTAACGTGGGAAAATGAATTAAGCATTTAATAACAGGTGCTTAATGCAAAATGGTCTTGAGATTATGACTTAGAATGCAGTTACAGCTCTTTAGTTGTGCGAACTATAATTTAGTGTTTTATAAAAATTGTAGAAACTACTCCAAGGTTTTCATAATTATAGATACCACTGTGAGGTTTGCTTAATTGCAGAAACCGCTGGATGGGTATCTGGATTACAACTAGAAGTCTTTGTTATAATTACTCTATAGGTCCCTATTGTAGCCCTATAAATATGCAGGTAGGATAAACTAAATTTATAACTTCTCTTTAAGACTAAAGCTGACCAGGTTCTGCCAATACGAGTTCTCGAAGGATCGTAACCCATACTATATTCAGAATCGCATGAGGGAATACAGTAAAAGTCAAAACGTCAATTATAGTCAAACTAGCTTAATTTAACTTAAAAATCTACACCTATTTAATTAATTACTATCAAAATTATGATAAATCATGGAAAGAATAAATTAATTATAAATACATTAATATAATAGGTTTTAGTAGGTTTAGATACCAAAAAGATACATAAAATTAATATTTTATGCATTTTCTTGCACAAAATAGTACGAAAACACAATTTAATACATAAATTAATGAAAAAATAGATTTTGAGGCTCCCCAAACAGTCCCAGCCAACTCCCCTTGCTGCCAAATCTGATCTTGTAAGTCTCAATTAAATCACACTTCCCAAGCAACTAATGAGGAAATTTAAAAATTCAAAAATTGCATAAATGCCATAATTATTTTATTAACTTTTTTTCCTATAAAATAGACATAAAACCCTCCCCATTCTCTGTCATATTTCGGCTTAGAGTGAGAGTGAGTGAGACCAAAAAGTTTTCTAAGTATTCTCAAGGGAAGAAGGAAAGAAGAAGAGAGAAGGAAGAAAGAATGAGAAGGAAAGGATCAAAGGAGAAGCATTGAAGCTAAGTCCACTCATTCCTCAACATTTTAAGCATCAAAAGAGGTAAAAAAAACTCACTTAAACCTTCTGACATTCTCCCTTAAGATACTCCACAATCTATCTCTATAACAAACCCTAAGAAAAAGAAATAAAGAATAACTCAAAAAGGCGTTGTAGATGCAAATAGTAGATTGCTAGGGTAAGAGTGTGCTTTGTTTGTGCTTGCATGTGTGTATTTTTGAGTTTTATGGCTTATAAACATTCTGTAGGTTTAGTTTATATGAGTTTAAGATATGCATGCAAAGAAAACACATCAAGAATACACACCACACAAGCTAAGCGACTAAAATCGTAGGTAACCTAATATTTTGGGCTTACCTACTTTCTGCCACCAACTTTGAAACATCATAACTAATTGTAGCAAAATGATCTTAAAGTGATTTTTATTTTCAGATCTATATTTTTATGTTATATTTCATAAAAAATTAGTTTTAAGTGATTTCATCGGGTAAAACTTGAGATATGTCATTTTTACCAAAGAGTGTCAGATCTTGACCACTCTAAGTTGCAGAGCTAAAAATCCTAAGTTAGAGTGAGAACTGAGCTTAGGTAAAAACATAAAACTTGTAGAGGATATATTTATATTTCTTGCTACCAAAAAGGAGCCAAAAGCATGTAGTCTTGATTGGTCAAAAGTCTTCCCAAAGTCACTATTATGGTTCAGTGACTGACAGTCCTCTCTGTCACACATTTGTGTGAGACCAAAAACCTTACTTTTTAGAAGCCAAATCCAAAAGTGGTAAATATGAAAAATGTAGCTAACATATTAAACTAAATAATGAGCCAAAAACAGCCTAAAATACCCTCGGATGATATTCCAAAGGGTTTGAGCTATCTTTGTTAAAAACACACTTCGTAGACCCTTTTTAGGCTGGCTGAACCCTTTTGTAAATTAGCCAAACTCTCAAAAAAATTTCAAACAACTTGCCTTAACACAAAACATGAAACTTGTGGGGGATATGTTAAACTAGATCCCCACCAAACATTAGAGCCATATCCCTTGAATTGATGCTCAAAACTGTGGTCAACATAGGGATAAATGCTTCACTTTTCTCTATAAAAGGGTTGTATGCTTTTCCCTAAATTAAATCAAATGACCTTTTTGCCCTAGGATCTAGCCATAGTGCTAAACATGAAAGTAGTGAAAAATATTTTTATCTAGTTGGTGTTGAAATTACAGAAAGTAAATAAATATCTAAGTGCTTAAAAATACTATCGCAATTTTAAAACTAGCAATTAAACTTTTACCTAAAATTGGGGCTAAGTGTTCGAATAACGTGTTACTTATGGAACTTGAGTGTGTGAACTTCATATGAACTTTTTAAGTAATTAGTGTATGAAAATGATAGTTTTGACAAAGTGAACTCATGCCAATAGTTTGATTTTATGTCGCCTAAGTTATGATTATGTTTCGCTTGTTTGTACTTGATGGTTTCGCAAGTTGTACCATGTGCCATGTCACATTTATATACCATGCTTCAATTAATTGTACATGAGCGGCATATTGCACATCATGGGCATTCCTACATTTCATCTTGGGTTATCTGAGTCCCTTTCATATCCTTCAATTGGGTTGGGTGACATGGAAATCAATTATTCAGTGGTTGTGGATCTAGGGCATCCCTAGTTGCCATATTTGGTATTGAATTGGAGGTTTTATTATAAAAGGGGGATTTAGGCACCATGGGTTTGTCACTAGATTTATTTAGACTTTGGGTTAACGCTTAACGAGTATCCTAGTACTTATATGGGACTATTGACTCATATAAGGGTGGCTGATAACTGGGCGGCCTGCCCCCACGCCATTGCAAATGAGTAAAATGGTTCTGGCATGTAGCCAAGGCGAGCGTTTACCTTTTGCAACGAGACTATGATAGGTTAAGTGAGCAATACCATCAAGTCTGCTATGTAATTCTTGGCGTGGAATTCATGATACTATTCTGGAAGTACTTGGGGTTGGGTATTTGCATTACATTCATCTGCAAATACTGTTCTTATATGTGCTCATCCTGTTGAAAATGATAAATTTCCTATAACTTTGCCCCCCTTAAGTTTGCATTGGTTATTATACGATATGTATTATGGAATATCTTGTCATGAGTTTATTAGACAATTTAGAGAATTTGCTTCTAGGCCCCAGCTTATGGCATTCGTGCCAACAGGTAAAGACGAAGAATTATTTGAAGAAGGTGGGTTTGTTGAAGGAGACAATTTTATGGAAGAGGGAGAGTGGCAGGAGTCAACAGATCCCAATAATGCCGCTTGAAGACGTAGAATATTTTGCTTTTTGATCTTTTGTTCTGTTTTCCACTGACATATTGTAACTTTTGTTAAATTTTCTGGATGACTGTAATCATTATGTACTTTGAATAAATTCTGAACCATTGATGATGTATTAATTATCATATGTAATTATGAATGTTCGGCTAGAATATGTCCCTTATTTATAGTTACGTATGTCCCGACGTGCTCGGGGAACAGGGCATCATAGTCTTTATGTACCTTCTATTAGAAGGAACTTAGTTTTCATTTCTAGATTGGTTAAAGATAGATATTTGGTATATTTTTATAACTCTATGGTTATTAAGGATAATAAATAGGTTATCTATTTTGGTACATTGGTGGATGATCTTTATGTTATTACCCTAATCTCTTCTATACTACAACAAATTGAAATGAATAGCACATTAAATTTACCATATAAGAGAAAGTTTCCTTCTTTAATGAACCAAATATTTTTTTGGCACTTACGCTTGGGTCACATTAATCTAAAAAGGATAAATAGCCTAGTAGCAGATGGACCTTTGAGTTCATTGGAAGTGATCGCACTTCCAGTCTGTGAATCTTGCTTAGAGGGTAAGATGACCAAGAGGCTCTTTTCGGTCAAAGACTATAGAGCTAAAGAACAGTTGGAGCTGGTTCATTCTAATGTGTGTGGTCCTATGATAATCTAGGTTAGAGGTGGCTTTTTGTACTTCGTCAGTTTCATTGATGACTACTCAAGGTATGAATACATTTACCTGATGCACTATGAGTCTGAATACTTTGAAAAATTCAAAGAATTCAAGGCGTAAGCAAATAAACGTCTGGGTAAAAGTATCAAGTCACTATGACTCAACCGTGGTGTGGAGTACCTCTTGGAGAATTTAAGGATTACCTATCATCAGAGGGGATTACATCCCAATTGACTATACCGGGCACTTTGCGGAAAAATGGTGTAGTAGAGGGAAGAAATATGACTCTTATGGAGATGGTAAGGTCCATGATGAGTTATTCAGGATTACTCGATTCGTTTTGGGGAGTCTCTTTAGAAACAGCAATTTATATTCTGAACTTTGTACCTTCTAAGTCAGTACCTTCTACTCCCAAAAAATTGTGGATCGATCGTTAGCCTAGTCTGAAACACATTCGGATTTTGGGGTGTCCAGCATATGTGCTGAAAATGAACGCAGGTAAGTTGGAACCGAAGACAGAAGTCTGTTTCCTTGTGGGGTATCCCTAGAGAACGAAGAGTGGTCTATTTTATAATCCTAATGATCAGAAAGTCATTGTTAGTACCAATGCCCGATTCCTAGAAGAAGATTATATTATGAACCACAGGCTCAAAAGCAATATTATTCTGGAAGAACTGAGAGAAAATACCAGTAGAATGGAAGAAGAACAACAAGTCATTGATATTCCATTACCTCGTCATAGTGGGAGGATTATCGGGACATGTACAATTCAAGAACAAGGTGCTGATGCACAGGGTTCAGATTCTGCACAGCGTGTTACTGTTAGTACGCAGATACAGGTAGTGCCTCGTCATAGTGGGAAGGTTGTTCATCAACTGACCGGTATATGTTCTTAGGAGAGTCTTTTGATAAGATCCCGGCAGAACTAGATATCGAGCTCTGTAACTACAATGAAGTACTTCAGGACAAACATGCAAATCTTAGGCAAAGGGTTATAAATTCAGAGATGGAATCTATGTATTCCAATTAGGTCTAGGAATTTATAGAACCACCTAAAGGGATAAAATCCATTGGATGCAAGTGGATCTATAAGAGAACGAGAGGAGCAGACGGGAAGGTTGAAACCTTCAAAGGTAAGCTTGTCGCAAAAGGGTTCACTCAAAAAAGAAGGGATCGATTATGAGAAAACCTTTTCACCGGTAGCCATGCTTAAGTCTATCCGTATTCTCTTATCTATTGTTGCTCATTTCGATTACAGAATCTAGAAAATGAACGTTAAGAGAGCTTTCCTTAACGGTAGTCTTGATGAGTGTGTATCTATATAATACAGCTAGGCGGATTCATTACGAAGGGCTAGGAGCACATGTTGTGCAAGCTTAAGAGATCCATTTATGAACTTAAACAGACATTGAGGTCTTGTAACACTCGATTTGATCAAGCTATAAAGTCTTATAGTTTTGATAAGGATCTGGATGAGTCCTGCGTGTACAAAAAGCGTGAAGGAAGTGTGGTGATTTTCCTAGTGCTATATGTAGATGATATCTTGCTCATTGAAAACAATGTGAGGGGATTATCTACGGTTAAAGTATGGTTATCTAGGCAGTTTGATATGAAAGACTTCGGAGAAGCCAGTTACTTCCTTGGGATCAGGCTTATATGAGATCAAAAATAAAAGATGTTGGGCTTATCACAAGCAAAGTATATTGATGATATCCTTGGTAATTTTAGCATGCAGGATTCTAAGAAAGAGTTTCTCCATTTCAGGCATGGAATCACTCTATCCAAGGATCAGTGTCCTAAGACACCTGATGAAATAGAGAAGATGAATGCGGTTGCTTATGCTTCGGTAGTAGAAAGCCTCATGTATGCTATGCTTTGCATTAGATCCGACATCTGCTTTGCCATTGGCATGGTTAGCAGATATCAGTCTAATCCAAGGCAAAAGAATTGGACTGCAGTAAAGAATATAATCAAGTACCTAAAAAGGACTAAGGATTATATGTTGGTTTATCAGGCAGACTGTCTAGTACCTTTGGGGTATGCAGACTCAGATTTTTAATCTGACAGGGATTCCCGTAAGTCTACCTCAGGATATGTGTTTACCTTAGGAGGGGGAACTATAAGTTGGTGGAGTATCAAGTAGTTTTACACTGCTGATTCCACCATGGAGGCCGAGCACTTGGCAGCTCGTAGCAGCGACGAAGGCCATTTGGCTCAAGAACTTCCTGTTAGATCTAGATGTGGTACCGCCAGTTCAATCAGTAATTATACTTTATTGTGATAATAGCGGTGCGGTTGCAAATTCGAAGGAACTAAGAATCCACGAGAAAGGAAAACACATTGAGCATAAGTGTCACTTGATACGAGAAATCTTATAGAGAGGTGATGTTACTGTGACCAAGATTGCATCAGGAAATAACCTTGCATATCCTTTTACAAAGAGTTTATCGGCTAAGACTTTTGATAGTCCTATAGAGGGCATGGGAGTCAGATATATGGTAGTATGATTTTGAGTATAAGTGGGAGATTGTTACGGTTGGTATACTAAAAATCATATTTTTTGTATTTAATTTTATTTTTTAATAATATTAATTTTCTATTTTATGAGAAGTTTTATGAGTAATGTATGTATATCATTTTCTTTAATATTATGCATGCATGTCCAATATTCTGTACAGTATTTAATCTAGTGTGTAGAGTACAGCTTGCACACAGAAGATCAAATTTTAGGTTCTTGCAGAATATAAGTTTTTTTTCACAGTTTAGATGAAAATAGACATACTATCGGTACGACTGTTGCACATAGTTGTAATAGGCCTGTCTTGGTTATGGGGAACAGATAATAGCGTTATCTATTGTTCCGACTCTCTGTGTCAGTACACTTTGTGTGTATTGAACGGGACATTTTGGGTAATTAATTTTATACTGACTATATAAATTAATTCACACGCCAAGGTTATTATGAATAGTGCTTATGTTCTTAATTTTGAAATAATTATTAATTTGTGTATATTTAATATTCGTTGTTTTGATTGATTAGAGCGTGCGATCTTATGTGGGTCTATAATCCCGGTAAGTTGGATAGTGGTATTATTTATTTGGTAAATATTAATTATTGATGAAATCCATGTCCCGAAAGATCGGGATTGACGATACCCCCTTAAGAAAGCGTATAAGTTTTGATCGGGCCAAACCCTACAGGTGGATTTGATTATTTGGCGGTCAAATAAGTTGAGCAGAAGAGCTTAAGGAATTTAAAGATGTTAGTTAAATTAAATTGTCAGTATTTAAATTTAATTTGCGGGTATCGAGAATCTTAACGTGAATAGATGTGTTAAGCATTTAATAACAAAAACTCAATGTTAGAAAGTCTTGAGATTATGGATAAGAGTGCAATTATAATTCTTTAGTGGTGTGAACTGTAATTCATTATTTTATAGAAATTACAGAAATAGCTGCAAGGTTTTCATAATTATAAATACCGCTATGAGGTTTGTTTTATTGCAGAAACCGCTGATAAATGTTTGTGTTCTACTAGAAGTCCTACTTATAATTACTCCATAGGTCCCAGCTATAACTCTATAAATATACGGGTAGGCTGAACCAGTTTCATGACTTATCTTCCAAGACTCAAACTATTTAAGTTCTGCTGGTATGCATTCTTGATAGATTGTACCCTACATTCAAGAATCACATAAGGGAATACAGTAAAAGATCTAATAAGAGCTTCAACTCAGATTCAAATCATAGTTAAAGATTCAACCGATAAAATGTATTCTTCTAAAATTAACTTTGGTTGCATAAGTTTTAGTTTGATCGTTCGTCATTAAAAGTTTTATCTGGAGCCCGTTTCGACGTTTGCCCATCCAGTTAATTTTTTCGACAATCATTTGCAAAAACAAAGATTTTAGCAGTTTTTACTCCAATAACAACTAGAAAACTATGGTATATGTTTAGATCATATTCCTATTAAATGTGATAACACTAGTGCCATAAACATATCTAAGAACCCAATACAACACTCAAGAATAAAGTACATTGAGATAGGATATCACTTTATTAGAGATTATGTTCCAAAAGGCAACATAGAACTTGAATTTGTTGGCACCGTCTACCAACTTGCTGATATATTCACCAAACCTTTAAAAGAAGAAAGATTATGTTACAACATAAGAGAACTTGGTATGCTATGTGCTCCAAATTAATGATTATATGCCATACTAACCATGCATGTTCAATGCATTTCAATGCTTTTCATGTTTTTATTTTGATGTGTGAAAAGTTTCGACTCAATTATAAAGAGGGTCGATACATGTGTGAAAGAGCTGACTTAAAACTATATAGTATCAACATATTTTATTAAAAGTGTCGACCCCAGCTATATAGTGTCGACTCGATTTGTTTATCTTGCTCTCGTTAAAATTTGAGTCGACTTGTTCAAAAAGAGTGTCAACTCAATGAGCCGAAGGTGTGGACACCCTAGTAAAATGTGTCGACATAATTTTTATCTTTGGACACCCCTAATGCCGCGTGAACAGTGTCGATTCAATTTCTTTTAGGGTCGACACAATTCATAGAGTTTATATATAGGCGGTTTTTCCCTCTTTTCTCATTCGTGC
The DNA here is from genome assembly GCA_034768845.1 of Heliamphora exappendiculata. Taxonomy (NCBI): domain Eukaryota; kingdom Viridiplantae; phylum Streptophyta; class Magnoliopsida; order Ericales; family Sarraceniaceae; genus Heliamphora; species Heliamphora exappendiculata. The sequence continues at coordinate 23,962 of JAOTRH010460521.1, read as the reverse complement.
TAAAAATCGTTCACATTCAAAACGTCAATTCATCTCCTCCCTCTTCGTGTCTCTATGATAAACCCTAGAGTCGACCCCTCTCACCTTCTTCATCTATTTTCCTCTCTCTTCGTCTCTTCACCTCCTTCCCTCAACAACAATGGCAGTAAATATGAGTCAAAACTAAAGACGATATGAGTCGACGCCGAACGTCTCTCCTGAAAAACTGAAGTAATGATCGAGTTGATACCACCGTGTGGGTGAGGAAGATGCAGAATCTGTGTTGACACCATTGAAGAAATGAGTCAACACAATCACTTGAGGAACCAAGCCCTGAACATTTTGAGTTGTCCCAAAATGGTTTGAGTCGACCCCTGTGACAAATTTCAAATCTCACGCTGGTTCCAACGGTTGGATTTCAGAGCATTAATTGCCTTTGCCAACCCACCAACGGTCATTTACTTTAGATGGCTTTATAAGGAGTTAATTTTTGAAACTTAAGAGATCTGGACACTATTCCATTGCTTGAATCAAAAGCTCAAATCTTCAATGGTTTAAGTTGACCCCTGTTACAAATTTAAAATCTCGCGCTGGTTCCAACGGTTAGATTTCAGAGCATTAATTGCCTTTACCAACCCACCAATGGTCATTTACTTTAGATGGCTATATAAGGAGTTAATTTTTGAAACTTAAGAGATCTGGACACTATTCTATTGCTTGAATCAAAAGCTCAAATTTTCAAGATAACATTTATTGCTCACTAACTCCTCCAGCCAAATCTCACCTCTTTATATTCATTTATTTCCAATTATTTATAAAGGGAGTGAGTGAGTATCTCATCGAATACTACATTTATCGTATCTAAGGGTGAGTGGTCACCCTTCACCGTTTGAGTGAGTGAGTGATACTCTTCAAAGAATAGCTCAATAGTGATTAGAAGAAAACAAGGGATTATTTTCATAGCATCATCTTGAGGCTGTAAAAGGTTTTGAATGCTTCCGTGAAGCATTTTATCTTTGTGAAAATTCTCAAGGGGAGTCTTGTGGAGTGGACATAGGCTTCGAAGAAGTCGAACCACTATAAATCTTGGTGCCTGGTTAAATTTTTCTCCCTAACCTCTTTAATTTTTTCATTGCTTTATTTCTTAATATTCTTGCTATATTTGTTTAAGAAATTAAAAGATTTTGAAAAAAGTTTTTTAAATAGTTATTATTGTTGTAAAACCCAATTCACCCCCCTTGGGTTACCTAGGATTAACAAAGATGCTACATTCGAGATACGGTGTGATATCTTGGTATCCTACATCGGAAAGGGAGAGCAAGTTCCTAGGCTATGAAAGAAAAATCTTAGACCCTTACATTCAACGAGGCCTTTTCCCAGGTGGTAGAGAGCCTAGTAGAACTCTTCAGTTAAGCGTGCTTGGGCTGGAGCAATCCAAGGATGGGTGACCCCTAGAAAGAACAAAACAGTGAGGGCTTTTGCTGAAATCGGCCAATATCGTTGCCACGAGAAGGATCAGGGTGTTAAAGATGGTATCAAAGCAGACTCTTCCCACCTCCGAGTGTGGGCCCCTTCCATCTCGCATGACATGTGGGCAGGCTACTGAGTGGGCGGGTCGATAAAGGATGGCAGGCTACTACACAGGGACGTGCAGCCCTAAGAGGGGTGGATTATGATATCTTGGTATCCCACATTAGAAATGGAGAGGAAGTTCCTGGGCTTATAAAGAAAAAATCTCGAACGCTTACATTCAACGAGGAATTTTTCGAGGTGGTGGAGACCCTAGTAGAACTCTGCAGTTAAGCGTGCTTGGGCGAGAGAAATGCAAGGATGGATGACCCCATGGGAAGAAAAAGATCGTGAGGACTTTTGCCCAAAGCGGACAATATCGTTGTCACGAGAAGAGTCGAGGTGTTACATACGGCTAGTGAGGATAATTGACCGTCGTGATAAGATTCTTCGAGGAAAGACTGCTTCGCTTGTACGAGCCCTTTAGAGCCACCATGGAGTCGAAGAATCAACTTGGGAATAGGATGAAGTGATGAGAGCAAGTTATCCCCAGTTATTCGCAGCATGAGATACGATACAAAATTTTGAGGTTGAAATTATTTTAAGGGTTAGATTGTAACGACCTGGTTCAAAATCCTAGTATTAGCAATGGTTAACTCATGAGATCTTAGGTCGCCAAAAAGGTTAGGAATCTTAGTTCTATTCAAAACCCTAAAGACCAAACACTCGAGAGGCAAAACCCTAAAACCTGGAAAAAATTCCAAACATCCTAAAATTAATTAATTAATTATTATGAAATATTAATTTAAAAAACAAATATTCTCATAAAAGGGTAAAATGACCATTTTGCCCCTAAGACACAAAAAAGCCATAGAAATCTAAAATTGGACACTTACACATTCTAAATTAAAGATTTAAATTAAAATAAAGAGCAAAAAATAAAATAACAACAAAAAGACCAAAGTACCCGTTAGTAGCCGGTTTGCCTAGGAGAATGTACCCAAAAAGTCTCTTTTTACTTTTTAAGCCTAAATTAATAAAAAGATGTACAAATCAAGCCTCATTATGTCCCAAAAATATTCAAAAAAGTAAAAATAATAATATAATATTTTATACCAACAAAAGTAAATAAATTATTATTAAAACTCTTACATACCTAATAAAATCAAAATAACACATTTAGTCAAAATAGCTTAAAGTGGCTTAATTGCCTACACTTAATTAATTAATTGTTGTCAAAATTTTAATAAACTATAATAATAATAATAATAATAATAATAATAATAATAATATAAAATAACTCATTTTAGTAGGTAAAAAGACGAAAAAGAAAAATCAAATTAATTTTAAAACTACTTTTTGATAATGTAGTGCCAAACTACCACCAAACAAATAATTAAAGCAAAATTCAAGCACATTAATTAACCAAACAGCCCCTAGTCGAATTCCCGTATGATATTCTGAAAATTTTTTGATCTCAATTTCTAAACTAGACCACCACTTTACATGAAACCAATTAAAATTCAAGAATTTGAAAATTTCTTACACTTACACTTACGAGACTTCTACTACTTCTTTTCTATAAAAGAAACCCTTATGCCCCGTCTTCCCCTTCATATTTTTGGCTAGGAGAGAGGGAGAGCACCAAAAAACTTTGAGTGTTCTTGAGGAGAGAAAGGAGAAGAAAGAATAAGAATGAAGGAAGATCCAAGAGGAGAATCTCTAAACTCCCTAAACTCTCTCATCTCAAACTCTCCTCCACCCATCTCTAAAAATGAACTCAAGGAGAAGAAACATATCATGAACTAAAAATGCATCGTAGTTGAGATTATGAACTCTTTAGAATTTCTATGGCTTGTTATGTAAATGTATGTTGTTCTCTTTGAGTTTCATGACTAATCTAAGTTTTGGAGTTTTGATATATGAGTGTACAAACCATGCATGCAAAGAAAATGAACTAAAACTTGACATGCAACAAGCTAGGAGGCTAGAACATAACATAACATGAGATTTGAGATTTTTAGCTCTTTGTCCTGATTTTTTGAAAAATCATAACCAACTCTAGAAAAATGTTATGAGTGTGTACTTTATGTCCTTTAAATTTTTATGTTATCTTTCATCTAAAATTTGTTTGAACTGATTTGAATGGATAAAACTCGAGATATGGCATTTTTACCAAAATATGTCATTTTTCAGATCAGTCTGTGTTGTAGCGCCTAAACCCATATTTTAAAATTTGAACCAAGCTTAAGTGTCTCCATGAAAGTTGTTACCAACATGTTTATCTAGCTATCCACAAAAAATGAGATTCTTTTGTTGAGTTTTGAGTGGTCAAATCACCTCTAAAACTCTTTGTTAATGTTTAGTGATTAAAAGAACCCTCTGTCACATATTTTTGTGTAGTTTAAAACCTTTTCTTTTAATGATCTTCTTCAAAAGTGGTCTTCATGAAAAATGTTATGGACATTTCAATCTAGTGGCTGTCCAAAAGTTAGGTTAAAAAGCCTCTATATGGTCCCCAAAATAATTTTCAAACACTCTGTACTCTCTATTAAAGACTAAACTATGCTGAGTGTTGTGACGGCTTCTGAACACATTTTCTTAATCAAAATTTTTCTTTAATATTTTCTTCAGAACTACCTTGAGCACTCTTCATGAGATTTGTAGAGGACATCTTGATCTAAAACATATGCAAAATGGAGCTTGATAGGACTTGGTTTGATGCCCACAGAGACCCATTTTTAGTAAAATTTAACAGCGTTGCTTCACCGTTTTCAGTTGTGAGGCCAAATCAACTAGTTGCCTTAGGATTGAGTCTTAGTGTTCTTTATAAAGATTGAAGAGAATATTTTTATCTAAATTGTGACCAAAAAATAGAACCTAAGTCGAAGTCTAACTACCTCAAAAAGTTGCTGTAGTTTACAAATAAGTAGTTAAAAGTTGGCTAGAGATGTGTTAAGTGTTTGGTGAAGCATGCTCTTGATATTTGGAATGATTTAGATGTTTTGTTTGATTTAAATTAGGTAAATAATGATTTAATGTAAATATCTAATGAAAAATAACAATGCCATGAGATTAGAACCATGTTTTGAAAGTTGTACCTTATACTTTAAATTGTTGTACCTTGTGCTTTTAAGGCAAACCTTATGCTATGATGGGTTGTACATTTTTCCATACTTAGTTTAATGTCATGCTTTAATAGTTGTACTTTGAGATTTATGTTTCACCACCGTGAGCATTATCATAATTGCATTCATAGCATGTTAGAGTCCATCGTGTATACGTACGTTCATAGCGTTATGTTGGGATTGAGAATGTTTGAGTCGTCATCCCTTTGGTTCTAAGTCTAGGGCATCCCAAGTGTGCCGATTTTTGAGAAATATTTTGGGATGAATTCCCTGATTTATGAAAAGTTATTATGACAAAACGTTGTTGGGGATTATGGGTTCGTCGTTAGCATCCTGAGTCGCGTACCTTAAACTCTGGGTTGACATTAGGCGATGACATCACAGGTCTTAAGGGTGGGCTGATTTGATGATAAAGGCAATGTTAATAAGTCCCGAGGCAATGGTAATAAGTCCTATTTTGCCATGCTACTGTGATTGAATAAAATAGTTGCGGTATTTAACTGAGCAACACGATTATTATTCATAACAAGGCACCGTATGATGGCTTAATGTTTGGCGGACCAAAAGTCTACTTTTGTAATTCCCAGCGTGGAATTCATATTTCTGTTTCTTTGAGTATGGTTGGGTTGGGCACTTGCATTGCATTCATCATTACATTCCTTGCATAATTAGTCGCTTTCATATTCACTTACTTACCATGTTAGATCATTCAATTTGCCCGTCTCCTTGATATATATATGCTCTAAGTGTTGTATGAGATGCATTTAGGTGATTTTGTGTTGTGAGATTGGTTAAAGAGTTTAGAGAATTTTCTTCTAGGTTTTGGCTTATGGCTTCGTACCATAGGTGAGGAGGAAGAAGTGTTTGAGGAAGAAATCCCCTATGAAGAAGGATACGACAATCATGGTGAGTTCACGGAGCATGCAGATCCCAATGATGCATAGATGAAGGACTCTATCTTCTTTTTGTTTCATTCTTATCAATTTTCGAGCGTTTCATTGTAACTTTTGTAATCTTCCTTGTGAAATTGTAATGCTTATATATTTTTGGCTTGCATTGAAAATTCAATGATGTAATAATATAATGCATATCTATGAATGGATCGCTAAAGTAACCTTAATTTTATACTTATGTATGTCTCGACGTCCCCAGAAGATGGGGCGTCACAGCACATAAATTCTAAGTATATGAGTCCATATTTATTATTAAAGTGTTCGCAACCCAAACCCATGCACCTCTAACTTACCCTTAGTACAAGATTCAAAGTTTAAAAATTATATTTCTTAATTATTTATATTTTGATTATATATTATTTAAAGTGAAACGCTACCCCCAAACTTGAACTAGCCAATGTTCTCATTGGAGAAACACGGGCAAAGGAAGAAAAAATAAAAGGGTAGAAGTTTTCACCTGACTGAGTATTTTGGAAAAACATTGATGTTGTAAAATGTTAGGGACGAGTATCTAAGAAAAGATATATAAATGCGTTTAAGTAATTGAATGCCAACATGTAACATACACAAAATAATGAACAAAATGAAGCAACTTTTATTTACTAAAAGCAAAATAAGTACAAAATTATGCCATATTGGCACAATGACTACATCACATGTGGGAAAAACTAAAATTAAAAACCTAAGAAAACTAAACTAAAACAGATAAAGAAAAGAAATGAAATACATCAGAAGGGGTCGGGTGGTGGCGCTAACCCTTGTGAAAGCATTAGGGCTTATAGACTATCTCGGATTGCCTGAGTATCCTTCCACTACTCAGCTTGCTCTAGCTAGATCTGACAAAGATATGCTCCAATCTAGGTCTCAGAGAATTAGACCAAATCATATAAGGCCTGGTAGGCCACTTTCAAGAAGTGTCACGGGTGTTGAGCGAAAGAAGAGGTGCGGGCATCGAATTGCGGGGGTTGTGACGGCTGAGAACCAATGAGCTCATCCTCATCACTTTCGTCATCGTGGCCGCCCTCTTTCTCGACCTCTCGCAAGTCGATAGCTGGTCGATTTGTCAAAGCCCAGCGGCCTTTTATCTACTGCCCTTTGGAGTAGATAAGATGTGATATATCGGTAGGCTCGTTCAGTGGTAGGACTAAAGGGGCATGGCTAGAACCGATCACGAGGTAGAGGAGAGCATGGTGAAAGTGGCAAACGATAGGGGCCGTGTCGTGTGGGTGATCGTCATGAACTTTTACACTCCTCCAACATGATTGTCGGGATAGAGATGATGGTGTTGGTGTGGAAGGCAAAGAGAATAAGAAGGAAGTTCTCTCGATGCTCGTCCTTGTGGTCCATAGAGAATACATTCACGCATAGGATGTGGTCGACAAACCAGAGGTCCTTGACAAGATCGCCCTAAAGGGACCAAAATCTCAAGATATAATGATAGTGCATAAGAATCGAATCAAACAAGGCACGGGAGAGGATCTACAGCATACAAAAAATTGCACCGTGTCGAATCTTCCTGACAGATAGGGAAAATTGTTTGGACGAACCTGGGACAAAAAAAATCTAGTCCCCAAAAACTGAAACCCGATACACCCACAAGTGGAAACCCTAAAGAGATTGAATAATATGTATCACGCGTGTTCTAGCGATCAGGGTTATAACATCATATATATAGGTTACATTAAGGACCTATAGAGTAAATAAGATACGGGCTTCTAATGTAATTAGAAATGCTTATTTCGACCTAGAAGCAATTTTTTAAAAACATAAATTACAATTCATACCACTATAGAATCATAATTGCTCTCCCAGCCTTATTCTCAAAATTGAACTTTTGAACTTTTGAGCTTTTATAGAGTTTGACATAATCAAAACTTATAAGCATCCTTAAGGGAATATCATCAATCTCTTGACATGACGTGGATTCCATCAATAATTAATTCATCATATACATAATTTCATTTTCCAATATTGAGATTATTGACCCGTAAAATATCGCACCCTCTAATGAATCAAAATAACAAAAACTAAATACACGTGTCCAATAATTATTTTGGGATTAAGAGTATAAGTACTCATAATAATTATGGGGTGTAAATTATTTTATATAGTTAGAATAAAAATAAATATTTCAACACGGACATGTTTAATACAAACAAAGTGTACTAACACAATGAGTTGGAAGTATAGTCAGAACTATACCGTTCTTCGTAATCAAGATAAATCTACTAATACACTGTTCTACAGGCCTATCAATGGTGTGCCCAATTCCATCTAAGATTGTGAACCAAAAACCTATATTTTACAAGAATTGATAATCTGGTTTTTCGTGTATAAGCTGAATTCTACATACCAGATTAACTACTATGTAGAATAAAACACACCCATACACAAGATTAAATAAATAATGTAATGCAAATATTGCTCATACAGATTTTCATTAAAATAGAAAAAAATTTTGTTAATAAATAAAAATAATACTAAAAGAATCAATACACAAAGCATGGTTTTTAGAAAACAACCATAACACGCCATAGTGGGTAAATGGATTGGTTAGTCACCCATGCTGTCGGTGACGCCTAGATCATTGCTGCGGTGGAGATGGTGGGGTCGATCAGTTGGAGGAAGTCTCTGCTATCGGTGTTAAGGATGGTTATAAGATTGTCAGAATCGACGAGCAGCTCATGCTCGTTGACGGTGGTTTGGAGGTTGTCTTCGTGTAGCACGTTGGTGTGGTGCTGGTAGAAGAGGAGGACCAACGAGGGTGAGGGTCCGAGGTGGAACCAAATAGGTCAGTGAGCCCCTGAGCCTAGAACTGCCGAATGCCTCGACGAGCTAGCAGGTCATGAGCCAAGAACTCTTCGCCCAATGGGAACTCAATCATATGGTGGATATTATGGTTTGCCCATCCAATGGTGGGTTCAAGGCCAACAACGGTCGGGCGACCGCACTTTGGAGCATAGCGGCAAGATGTTGAAGCCTTGGGAGCAGGTGATGAAGGAGATGGAGAGGAATGAGAAGAAAGGGAGCCAGAAGTTCGCTGGAGAGTTGTTTGATTGGTGTTGGAGATGTAAAGAGAGATGAGAGTGAATAGTGAATTTAGGGGATGAGAAGGGGGTTATTTATGGGGGGAAGGTGAAGGGGTGAGGGAAAGAGATACCTCAAATCTGGCTCGCATGGTGCTTTAAATTCAAATTCTATCCAGACGCTCGTCCAGATGTTTTTGGATAGAAAGCTTTTCGTACGAACGCTTGCCCGAACAAATTGGGACAGTAGGGTTTTCATCCGAACGTTCATCTGGACGAATTTGACTTGGTCAGTATGCAATGAATGTTGAGGACTAGGGCCATTAATAGGGCAGCTGTGGCAGACTGACCATTGTAGACTATTCAAATTCAAATTTTGCATAGACGCTTGTCCAGACATTTTTAAAAATTGAATCTGTCTAGATGCTCATCCAGACATTTCTTCACTAAGTTATATATATATATATATATATATATATATATATATATATTGAAAAACAAAGAAAACATGGGTTTCCTCCAAGAAGAGCTAAGTTTAACGTCTTTAGCCTGATGTGAGGATGGATCAGGAGTTTATATATTTGGGGTCTAGCATAGTGATCGATTTGACATCGGACCTAGTAGAGATGCCTTCAATGTATGGCTTGAGCTGATATCCATTGATCGTTAGGGACTTGCCACTCCGAGAATTTAGGAATTGAAAGGTTTCGTGAGGGTAGACGTGGGTTACCACAAATGATTATTCCCATTAGGATTGGAATTTACCTGAAAAAAAATTATAATTTAGAATTGAATAGCCAGACCTTTTTCGTTGGGCTTGAAGGACTTGCTGTGGATTTTTTTATCATGAAATGCCTTAGTTCAAGCATTATAGGTGTGGCAACTCTCGTTTACATCATTACGAATCTCTTCCAACTCATTGAGTTGCTGTTGTTTCTGGTGGGAATCGACAGTGTCCATAGGAAAGTTAAACTTTTGATGGCTCACATGGCACGGTGTTCCAGCTCAACTGGTGGGTGGCACACTTTTTTGAAGTCAACGATGTATGGAAACATGCCTATGGGGGGTCTTAAAGGTAGTTTGATAGGCCCATAAGGCATCATCGAGCCGTTTGAACCTATCTTTGTGGTCAGGATGGGCGATTTTGGTCAAGATGTTCTTCATTTCTTAGTTTGACACTTCGACTTGGCCACTAGGAACCCAAATTGACTGAAGATGTTCAATTGCAAGAACTTGACCACTACCTTATGGTCATTCATTTTGGTTCCAATGACTTCCACACATTTAGAGACATAATCCACTGCCACCATTATATACTCGTGACTATGGGATGGTAGAAATGGTCCCATAAAGTCAATGCCCTAGACATTGAAAAGTTCAACCACTAAGTTGAGATTGAGTGGCATTATATCCTTGGCGATGATTATGCCTTTTTGTTGACATCGAAGACAGGCCCGACAAAAGTCCTAGGTCTGTCAAAAGTGCGAGGGCCAATAGAAACTGCTTTGAAGGACCTTGGTGGCTATTTTCTTGCTATTGAAGTGGCCGCCAAATGCAAGAGAGTGACAGAAGTTGAGAATGTTGTGCATCTCACTTTTTGGAACACATTATCGGATAACCTAGTCGGGACAATATTTGAGTAGTTTCGAATCTTCCCAGAAATAGTGTATGATCTGGCTAAAGAATCGGTCCTTTTCTTGTTTAGACCAGTGGGGTGGAATCTGATCGACCACCAAGTAATTTACTATATGGGAAAACCAGGGAGGTTGATTTTATGTGATAACAAAGAGTTGCTTGTTGGGAAACGAGTCACATAATGAGCGTGAGTCACAAGATGGTTCTACTAGAAGGCGAGAGAGATGGTATGCCATAGAGTTCTCAGTTCCTTTTTTATTGTGAATTTCAAGGTCAAATTTCTGTAGCAACAAAATCCAATTAATCAATCGAGGCTTTATGTCCTTTTTGGATAAAAGATATCGAAGCACAATGTGATCGGTGAACACAACTGCCTTAAAGCCTAGAAGGTAGGAACGAGATTTATCATGGGCAAATACCATAGCCAGCAATTCCTTCTCGATAGGGATATAATTTAGCTGGGTGTTGTAGGTACCTCGATTTGACCAAGCTGAATCTTAGGCACCTATCTTGACTGCTCCCCAATGATGAAATTTTGGAATTATGCTCGAAGGATACTCTCAAGCAAGAAATGTCAAGAATTCATTTCAAAACCCAAGAAACCACCCAAAACCTTCAGGCCGTGACATTTTAATCCTCGCGAACACCACCACAATAGGCCACAATCTTCATTCCTCCTGGCCGGTAACTTTTTGTGAACTTATAGCAGGCCGCCACCTTTGAAGGTCATGGCCGTCTCAGTTCGTACAGTAAAGTTCACGCTCGCCATGCTCAAGGACACGGCCATGAGGTTTACACATTTTTAAATAGGTGACAGCATCCCAGAGGATCTCTGTGCTGCCCTAATGCCTATAAATAGGCACCTTGATTCACATAAATCAAGAGAGGAATGTTCTGATGCCCCAAAACTCTGCCAAATCCATTTCTCACCCTATATTCCTAATATTCTTGATAGTCACGATACTCATATTCCTGATACCACAGACTCTCGGATTGAGTTCGTGACTTTGCTTGCATTAGTGAGGCTTTTGGAGCACGGACTACTAGGTGATTCTAGCCTTCCACACCCGAGGGGACACCCAAGACGGTTGACCACACTAGGTAACCTTAGGAAATCGTGGCATTTCTTAAATCCTCATTTTCTCCCTCATAGAGGGTGTCATGATTAAGGTTTTCGTTTGTTGCTTTCTTTCTAGCATTTTAGTTGTATATGTATATTGAGCATCTTTTCCTTTGATTTGTAATAACATGTAAGTAATGCATGTGGAACCATGTTCATATAAGCCTTTTCATGAAAAATAGTATGTTTACAGCTCTTTGTAATATGTAGAACATCATATTTTTAACGTGGTTTCGTGTTCACTAGCATACTGGACACCCAAAAATGTTTATGTAATTTAGAAAACCTAACGGCCATGACCTTCTGTTGTCACGACCGTGAGTTATTTTAACCCTATTATTACGGTCGCTATATACTTTCTTCCTGGCCACCATCTTTTCTTCATTTTTATCACGGCAACAACATTTTGTTGCTACGGCTATGAACTTTCTGTGAGATCAGTAACATAGGAATGATATTTGAATCGTTCTGTTGCATCTTTTGATGTTATATGTATTCTGGCTTGAGATTCATGTTGTTGTAAAGTAGTAGTCCAACCTTGCATGTTTATTATTTTAAGTAATAGGTTCTGTACATCCTATCAGATTGAGTTCCTCTAAACTTTGTATGTTGGGAACCTCTCTAGGTTTCTAAAAAACCACGGCCGCAGCCTTTTGTTGTCATGGCCGTGACCTTTTTAACCCCTTTTATTACAGCCACTATGTATTTCAACATAGTCGCAAGTATTATTGTTTCTTTTGTCATTGTCATAACATTCTGTTGCTTTGGCCATGATCTTTTTGTAAGACCAGTAGCTTAAAAACAGTGCTCAAACCATTTTACTCCTTTAGTTTGATCTTTACACAGCATGTTAGAAACATAAATTGTATTGCATGACCCTTAAACTCTTCCTTGTTTTATTTAACCTGCATTTTCATGTTTTTCGTTTGCTTTGCTCAAACAATAAATGTGGCATGACTAGAAATGACAACCAAGTTCTATCCCTTAAGATTTTAGCTAAAAACCTTTTCTTTTTTCTTTGATTTTGTTTGAACTCTCTTCAACCTCCTATTCTGTATATGTTACCTTTTAAATGTTTAAAACAAGAACCAACATTGACATAATAAAGGCTAACATTATGGTTGGGCAAAAAGGGTTCCTAACACTTTTTCTTTTTATACCATAGCCCCCGAACTCTTTTTTTTTCTAGTTACGCTTAAAAGGACTTGTGGCCTTCTTTTTATTTTTCTTTATTTTTCTCAAAAATCAAGTGGCGACACAATTTTTATAGAATGTGTTTGGATATCTTGGATTTCCATTTTAAAAGAAAATAATATTTTTCTAAAAACAATAGATATCCAACGCATTATTTTTCAAACGTCCCCGAGTCAAATGAAAATGCCCATAAGTGTCGAAGAGAGTTTTGTTGGCGTAGTATATGGGATGAGCTACTTTGTTCACTTGTTGTTCTAGTACAGCACCAACGGCATAATCATAGGCATCACACATGATTTCGAAAGGTAAGGACCAATTTGGAAACTGCATAATTGGGGCCGAGGATAGTGCATTCTGGAGTCGCTTAAAGGCCCATAGGCAGGGTTCATCAAAGACAAAAGGTGTATCCTTGCCAAGAAGGTCGCACAAGGGTTTAGAGATTTTTGAAAAGTCTTTAATGAAGCAACTATATAAGCTGGCATGACCTAGGAATGAGCGAATTTTCTTAACCAAGTTAGGGGGTGGAAGCTTAGAGATAAGGTAAAAAAAAGCTACATATTTTAGTCACATTGGTGCGTCTTGCCCAATTCACTAGAGTTTCAACTTTTATTGAGTCCAATTGAATTCCTTCCCTAGAAATAACATGACCCAAAAATACCACCTAATCTAATCAAAACTCGCACTTACTAAACTTTGCATACAATCCATTCTCTTAATGTCTACAAAGAAATCTTTAGGTGTTCCATGTGTTCCTCCTCACTTCGAGAATATATCAATATGTTATCTACGAATCCGATTACAAAGTGGTCTAAGAAATTTCTAAACCACTTTATTTTCGGGTTTATGGATTAGATTTCTTCAACGTCACTCCTTTTTGATTCGCGTACTGTGACTCAAACTATTATGGATAGACCCGATTCATCAAGTCCATAAACACTACAAGCGTGTTCTTCAATCCAAAAGGCATCACAATGAACTCGTAATGTCCATGTCATGCTCTAAATGCAGTCTTAGAAATATTCAATTCCCTCACGTTCAATTGATGGTACCATGACCTCAAATCATTTTTTGAAGACTTTGGCCCTTTGCAATTGGTCAAATAAATCATCTATCGTGGGCAAAGGATACTTATTCTTAATGGTTCCTCTATTCCGTTGTCGATAATCAATACACATCTTTAGAGTTCCATCCTTCTTTACAAACAACACGGGTGCACCTTAAGGTGAGACATTAGGTCTGAAAAAATCGTTCTCCAATAACTCTCGTAATTGCTCCTTCAATTCTCGTAATTTAGCAGATGACATTCTATATGTTGGAATGGATATAGGCATCGTGTCTAGGTATAAATCAATTGTAAACTTTACTTCTTGATCTAAGGGTATTCTTGTAAAATCCTCTAGGAATACCTCTAAGAACTCACTAACCACTGGCACCTTCGAAAGCTCATTCCCTTTCAACTCTGTGTCAATCATGTGTGCCAAATATCCATGATAACTCTTCTATAGTAATCTTGAAGCCTCAACTACTGATATAATACGAACAAGTGACCTACCCCTTTTTCGTTGGAATACAAATTCCATCTCCCAAGATATTTTAAAGATTACTCTCTTCCCAAAACAATCTAACGACACATAGTATAAGGACAACCAATCTATCTTAAGTATTAGGTCGAAACTTATCATGTTTAATAGCATCAAGTCTACTAGCATGCCCTTATTTGTAATTCTCAACAAATAATTTATGTACACACTTTTCTTTAACACTTCCACCCCTACTAGAGTAGTAACTGACATCATGCAATCAAATGGTTCCATTTTTATAGTTCCTACTTGAATTATAAAAGTGGGTGATACAAATGAATGTGTTTATCTAGGATCTATCAGAATATAGGCATCTCTACTAAAAATGGTAAGAGTACATGTCACCACGCCAGGTGTAGCTTGAGCATCTTATCTGGTGATAGCGAAAACTCGTCTTAGAACCCTTGGTGGTTCCATCGGTCCCTTCCCTTTATCCTGTAAGCTCCCACTCGGTCCATTGTCCCCCATCCTTCTACTCCCCACAGATGATTGGGCTATAATTACTGAATGCCCGCATTATATGGCTTTGTGTCCCAGTTCACCACAACAATAACATATGACTCATTCGCTGACTTTAGGGTATTCCTTCTTGAAATGATCAATGGCCCCACACTTGAAACAAGCATTCATCTTTGTATCCTCTGTACGACTGGACATTCCCTTGTTCGATTGGTTTTCTTTAAATTTACAATTCCTAACTGCTGATTGGTAACTCTGACTTTGAAAAGATTGTGGGCTCGAAGCATTACTCCTAACTCCCTATCCTCCTGTCTTGTCTGTCGCGACACTTCTAAACTTGCACTTTTTAAATTCTTCACGTCTCCTTTCACCCTCCTTTACATCATTCTCAATCATTGTCGCTTTAAAAACCAGACCAGCATAGTTATCCATTTCAAGGACAGTCAGTCTAGTTCTAATTGGAAAAGCCAAACCTCCTACTCCTTGACTCCTCATTAGGTAGAAGTTGAAGAGTATATCGAGATAGTTTAGTGAATTTTATCTCGTATTCCGCCACACTCATCTTTCCTTATACCAAATCAATAAACTCCTACTCCTCGTATTTGTAAATCATGGGTTTATACTGTTCACCGAATGCCTTCATAAAATGAACCTAAGTAATCCTCTGGTGTAATGCCCAGCTTTCAGGCCCGTTAAGACATACATATAGGTATAATAAGCGTTATGTTAACACATTCATTCATAGCTAATCTTTAACTATTATATTCATAAACTTTGAGTTCCCCCAATATGCCCATAAAAGATCGTATTATAGTCATCCAATACATGATTACAAAAAGAAAGACAGGAAATTTTTTGCTCGAAGCCTTAACAAAAGGGTAACCAAAGCGAACTTCTATATCTATTACACCTCTCCAAGGTATTCGTGTTATTGATATTAAATCTATTCTAAAAATTCTTTTGTCTAAGGCAATTCTTCCTCTACACCTGTGACATTAACGTCTTAAGCCGGAGCCTAGAAAAAAAATCTAAAATCCTATTAATCAAACTCGAAGCACAAATCAACCAAACTCATTCAATATTAACACGATCACATTTATATGAGAAATTGAGAGATGATTTAAAAGTAAATCAAACTAAGTTATACTAGCATGGCAATTGAGCGAAGTATAATGGATATCCAGTATGCATAAGATGCAATGTTAGAGAATGCTATCTATATACACAACCCGATCACAGATCACAAGTTAAACTATAAATTCCACGTTGGGAATTCAAGAGATACACTTTCTGGACAATGTAAACTCTAGAGCCATCAGCGAAAAACCTTGTTGTGAAAGATAACCACTTCACCTGGTTGCATACTGCAACTCTTTTATTCAATCACAATGGCCTGGAGTCCATTGCCAACTATGGGACTCATCTTGAAAGTTTCCACCTTAAGGATCTTGATGCCTCCGCTAGGTTCAACCCAAAGTTTGGAGCACTGGAAAGCAAGAGACATACCTATGGTACCCATAGGGGTTTCTACCTAAAAACATTATCATCGCAACATGGGGAATTCAACCCAAAATAATTTCACAACCGGCACACCAGGGACGCCCTTGACCAAGAAAAAATGGGTGACTGTTGCGTTGGGATTTAGGGGTCAGAAATAAGGTAAGTCAAAGATGTTTTAGACAATATTTTGAACACCTTGAAAACCAAAATTTGAAAACTATTTTTTATTAATAAAATAGAATCGCCACTTAGTTTTTGAGAAAAACTAAGAAAAATAAAAATTATTTACTGATCTTGAAAATGTTAACCAGAGAAAAAGGATTCGGGGGCTAAGGTACGAATCGGGGAAAGTGTTAGGCACCCCGTTCGCCCAACCATAAGGTTGGCCTTTACTAATCATCATTAGTTCTTTAATAGAATTTTTCAAATGCATGCAAATACAGAAAGTGGAGGCAAAGGAAGAACATCCAAAATCAAGTATGAAAAATACATAACATATGTACATAACACTCCAAAACAAGTAAGTGTCAAAAGAAAAATTCTAAGTCCTACGGCATGAAACTTCTAACTAAAAGGATGCATGAAACACATACCCACATGGAATATTGTTTAAACAACCTAATGCTAACATGCTTTGATTAAAAGAACAATATGCTAAAGTTGCCAAAATTATCTAAATATGGATTGCACAAGAATGAACTACATAATATGTACAGTATACAAATTATTACCTAAAAGTTGTACGAAGCATGTAAAAAGTCCAATGTTAAAAACTAACCAAAATAATGAAATCGAATAACAAACATCTTGTATTAACAAGCAAATATTTGAAGTTTTAATTTGGAGAAGAAAGAAATGAAAGAAAACTTACAAAAATTTGATTAAGCCAGGATAAAAAAAGCGGTTTAGGAAATGATTTCAAACTAAATAAAAAAAAGAAAACCTAACTATTTTCATAAAAGATGAAAATAAAAGAAAATAAGAAGAACATTAACTAGCATAAAATATATTTTTATGATTTTGTGTTTTTTGTAGTTGATAAAAGAAAAGAAGAAAAAAATACTATGGAAGAAAAATTAAGTTAACAAAGGAAGGTTATGAGAAAGAAAGAAAAAAAATAGAATATTGGTACTAAGAAAGAATTACATTAAATTAAGAGAAAAGAAATAAAAACTGCATTACAAAGGAAAGTAAATGTCTAGAAAGAAAATTAAAATTAAGTTAGGAAAATAATAAAGATAATGAATTAGAGTGCTAGTAAAGTAAAGCTAAGTTAACTAAAAGAAAAGAAAAGAAAGTAAAATGCTGGAATATAAAAGAAAGAAAATAAAAAGAAATAAAATATTAGAATTAAATAGGTATAATATTGATAATTACAACTATTTTTTTAATGTAAGTGCCTTAATTATAACAATTAACAATATCAACAAGTTGTAATTGTTAGGAATATTGACACTATTTAATGATTTGATTAGGTTTTAATTCAAATAAGCATATAAATAAATAAGTGAGCTAAATTAAATAAAATACTAGAACATAAATGAAGCAATTGATAAGTGAGACAAGAATGTAATAAAGAGAAATATGTGATTTGAAATTGAATTCTAACCCAATCACTCCAAAGAGAGAAAGTGGAGTTCAGAAAGATTGGGGATCTAAACGGGATACCTAGATTGCCTGAGAATCCTCAAGTTGTGGAATGTGCCTCGGCATGCCAATCCTCGAGTGGTGATCCAAGCAATGTAGGCTTCAATGTAGGTATTGGAGGTTCAGGACTCAATATTTCAGCAAGACTTCGGCGTCGGGGCTCGGGATCGCTCGATGTATCGGCAGAGCTTCTCAAACTCAAAATTCGTACTGAAAACGTACGCTGGGGTACAGTATTTATTGAATTCTTCAACCAATGAGGTGTTTCCACATTTTGGGACACGTCAGGCCATTTGGAGGTTGTGGTCGCCATAATCAAAGCTGGCGGTCGCCATGGTTTTGGAAGGTTCCTCCAAGTTCTATGGCGGTTGCCACAATGGGAGTGGGCGGTTGCCAAGGTGGTGGTCGCCACTTTGGGCTAGGGTTTCTACAAAGTTCTATGGCGGGCGCTATGAAGAGAGTTGGCGGTCGCCTTACTTGGGCAGCAAGTTTCGATGGTTCGTCAAAATTTCATTGATTTGAAGGTTTTGGGTTCAAATATCGAGCTTAGATCACTTCCCGAGAATCGAACTGAGGCACTGTTCCACTTGTTTTCATCATCGAATTCGCCTAAGATTAGGCGGGGTCAAATTGGGGTGCCTATAGTTGCCCCTTTTTGATATAACTTGCATAGCAATGCATGGAGCAAGTTATATCAAAGACCGAGAGACAACGACCATTTGACCAAGCCGTCAATCTTAGGCCACAAACACACAAGCATGCATATGAGGTTGGTCGTACTCGAATTTTCATCGAGCTGCCTACCCTCTTTGCTAGGGATCAGACCAGAACGTAATTCATGGGAAAAAATGCAGGGATGCAATGATAAGAAATATGATGCATGACAAGTATAATTTAATGTAATGGGAGTCAATTTAGGGTCGTGAGGAGGACTGAAGAGTCAGTTTAGGATCCTGAGAAGGACTGATGAGTCAGTTTAGGGTTGTGAGGAGGACCGATGAGTCAGTTTAGGGTCGTGAGGAGGACCGAAGAGTCAGTAGATTTAAGCCAGGATGCGGGACTTAGAATTAGGTTTAACGGAAGCGAGACTGAAATGATCGAAAGCCAGGTTACAGCTGAAAAAAGAAAGATTGCGAATTAAGAGGTCGAGCTAAGATCTAAAGATTCGGAATAATTGAAAGCCGAGTTACGGCTTAAAGTTAAATTTATCGGAAGTGGGATAAAAATAGTGCATAGCCAAGTTACGGCTTAAATTTAAATTTATCCAGAGAGAGAGAGAGAGAGAGAAAAACACCTTAAAAGACAAGGGTTTAAAAACTCATACGAGATTTTCTTGAAGTATTTAGGAAATTTCTGAGATTTATAAAATTATTTTATGAAAAGTTTATTTGAAACAAACACACTAATAGAAATAAATATTTTTAAATTGAAATGATCAAAACTTTATTTTTCTGAAACTTTAATTTTTTTATTATATATATATTATTTATTTATTTATATTATTATTATTATTAATTTTTTCTTTTGAAGAGGTCATTTTTAAAATTTTATGCTTTTTCTGAAAATTATTTTTTCTAAAAAAAGAAGATAAGTGAAAATAAACAAAATATAAACAAAACACCTATTAAATGACCCCCCAAACAGCCCCTTCATGACATGACTGCTGGCAGTCTGAGGAAGAGGAACCGTTTCCCCTTTGACATGGAGTCTGCCATGCTCAAAACCCTTCAAAAGTGCTGGCCGCCAGATAATATTCCCTTGGACTTGGCGGTCGCCGAAAAACCCTTGGCATACCTGGCGGTCGCCAACATTGGATATGGCGACCGCCAAATACAGGCGCACATAAGGCCCTCCAGGTGCGCAGTTTTGGCTCATTTGCTCCATCCACACACTCTCTCTAAACTTCGGTGCTCTCAAGATCTTCTCTCGTCCCTCTCCAATTTCTTGTGCTTCCAAGCTTTTTTTTGTTCTTTTCTTGATTCCTTTCGCTTCACACCATGTTTACATTGCTTTTCGTGATTCCTTTCCTCTTCATGGCGGGCCAAGGCCATGAGGATGATGACTCAGGAGCACGACTGGACCCCTCCGCTAGCGGGGTTACTTCCACGCAGCCTACTGCTGCGATTGATTCCCTCGTGCTCAAGGCGGAGCTTGCCTCCCGTCGCGTTGCTGAGGAGGCACGAGAAGCCGCTACGGCGCAGGCGGCTGCAGATGTTGCTACTGAGGCCAAGATTGCTGGCTTTTTGGATCCCGACGTTGGAGATAGTCGTTCGGCACCCTTCGACCCCCACACTTACGCTCCACTACCATATCGTGTGGTTCTTCGCGGGATGAGACGCTATGAGCCACCCGAGGATGCTGTTGCTGCCAACCTTCTTCTGCGGGAGCCTAACCATCATATATCTCGTCGACGTCCATCGGTAAGTACCCCATCCTTACTTGTTTTGATACCATAGTATGAAATATCTCAAACATAGACGCATGCCTATGATCCCCCCATATGATGATGTGATGAATGATGATGATTGTTGATGATGATAAATGATGGATGATAATGTTTTATTTTGATGTATTTGATGAATGGTTGTGGATGCTAGGATTTGAATCTATTTTAGGTACCTTTGCAGTGGAGTTTAAAATAGTAGGAACAACTAGGGTTTTCCATCAACCAACAAAAGGGACGATTATTTTAGTAAAAATCACAAAATAAAAGGCTTAAATTTTTATTGTTTATTTTGAAAAAAACACAAATCTTGGGGGGGAATTTTATTTTATTTTTTTGAGAATTTGGAAAATTTTGGAAACCTTAAAAAATTTGGAAAAAATCTTAGAAAATGGGAGAAAATTTTAAAAACTTGAAGAATTTTCAGAAATTTTTAAAAAAATTTAAAAAATTTGAGAAAAATTCTAGACATTCG